>OZ024906.1:7535899-7663399 GCA_964017125.1 Flabesymbios commensalis
AAAATTATCATTTTTATAATCATTGTGTGAAAGACTCATGATGTATTATTGTCACATCTTTCTCTGTGATGTGCTAAAATGATCATTTGGGCTCAATGACATAAGGTCATGTTGGATAACATAACAAAATAACGTTGAACGTTATATGATTGTGCTCCATACCATATTTTGGTCAGAGTAACAAATCAATTTGAATTTAATAGGCCTGTCACACACTCAGTTAAATTATTAATTTGAAGATAAAACAATATAGCAAAGATCATGCAGTGAAATAAATTTGAAGTGTGACAGTTACTATTAATTATGACACACTGTGGTTATTATCAACGATTCAACTGTATGCCGACATCGCACCTCAGTACCGGAGTCATTCATAGCTTTCTATCACTGCTTTAACAAAACAGACACTTTTAAATTAAAAACATTTTTTGCCTGGAGGCATACAATTGTCACCGAGCAGTATAATTGTCATCACCCTTCCTGACTTGTGATCACTATGACACAACGCCGTAAATAAACAACGGTATTGTCAGGAAGGGGGGGCAACCGACCATTGCGGCTAATCCATGTTTTTTTACCACTGAAGAAAAATTACAAGTTATGTATAACGTACATTCATTATCCTTCAGAATATTATCTTTGGTACGAGTTGACATCTAATGATAGTAAGCGTTGACATCTGTTGTGTGGTAAGAGAATTCAACTCGTATCATCATTTGATACTCACTTTGTTGGGTACGAGTTGACATCACTTGTGACAACTTGTGGTACAAGTTGACATCTATTAGTAGTACGAGTTGACATGGGTACGAGTTGACATTGGTACGAGTTGACATCTATGGTGTAGTAATAAATGTCAACTTTGTACCATCATCTGATTCTTGCCATGTTGGTTAAGAGTTGACATCTATTGGTTGTACGAGTTGACACCACTTGTGGTACGAGTTGACATCTATTGGTGGTTCGAATTGACATGGGTACTAGTTGACATGGGTACGAGTTGACATAAGTACGAGTTGACCGGTATTCTTAATAGCAGCAGAGATATTATAATAACGAGATATGCCACTGAGTGCTACTTCCGTTACCGCGATGGGTGGGAGCGCCACCTGGCCGCCAAGGAGTAATATTACTGTGAAGCACCTGTCAAGTCGACGCTAACAATGACTGTAAACAACACAACCACATCGAGTTTTGTGTGCGCGCTGGTTGATCCAACAATCCGGAAAATGTTCCAGATTTGAGTTCATTTATCTTTTGTAGTTTCGTAGAAAGGTAAGTGATACATAATTATTGTATTTTATCAAAATAATACACAGAAAACGATTTAAACATCCACCCTACCGATGCCATCAATGTGGGCGATAATGTACAGAAATGGCGATCGGTATTTTGGCCTGTGTGAATAAAATACATTTTTTTTGAGAAAAAGTAAAGTTTATTAAAATAAAATCCACCAAATTATATTTGTAGGATATGTCTGTACATATTTGTTGGTAGAATATATGTAGTCTACATCGTCACGATTAATTTAAGCGACATAACTGATGAGTGACGTGGTCGCCTGTCAGTGACAGTGTCACAGTATCAGTGTACTGTTAGCCTACTGTTAGCCTACCAGTAACCAGTGGTTACTGTGTGTGTCAGATGGTCACTTACGGTACCTACTCCATGGCACTGCTGATTCAGTAAAGCGTGCAGTGCCAGACAGCCCCCCCGTCTAGCTCAGTGAGTAGCAAAGCAAGACGTTGGCCGGACCACTTTTCAGTAAAAAAACTCATTTCTTCAAAATTTTCCAGGGGGAGCATGCCCGCTGACCCCCCAGAACAGGCCTGTATCACAGCCGGACCACTTCTACTTTGCTTCCGTTACTTAATTACTAGTCTAGGCCTAGAAGTCATTAGTCTACCATTGATAATAGGCCTCGAAATTGGCCAGTTCAGTTGTCTGTGAACATTGTCTGTTAAATAGGCTAGTGATTCTAGTCTAGGCCTAGCCTACTTCCCATTCACTGATTCATGCCCAGGATCATCAGACTTTTGAAAAGGGTGTTTTTGGGCACATATTATTTCATGTAAACATACCGGGGTACCGTACTTCCATTGTGACAAGTCCAAGGATGGTTCATAACTTAGAAATTATACAATTTATAATGACAAAAAGTAGGCTATATTTCCAGCGAAAGTTAAGGGTGGTTCAATTGAAAATCCCCCACCCCTCCCCGGTGACAATCCTGAAATTCAAAAAAATTGACCTCATCCTATCATGCAATTTAAATAGCAAATATAATTTATAAATATCATACGCCTAGTCTATTATTTTGACTTGATTTGGATAGGGTACCTATATCCCTAACCCCAAAATGACATAAATTGAAGGTTTATGGTGTGACTGTGTTGGTCATAAAGCTGGAAAATTTAGAGACTAGACTATGATTACAAGATAGGGCCTGCAAAGTGAAAACGACACAATCAGGCTAAAATCTTTAAAAAAAAAACAGTATTTTAATTTACGCATTTTAATATGGCCATATAAAGTGGACATGTCCATAGACTAGAATTGTGTGAGTTTTTAAATTTGTGTGTGGTCTAGCGCATTTACCAGTTAAGCGAGATATTAAGACAAAATTCCCGATTTCTTATTTCAGACATGCCAAAAACACACACAATTTTTTTTTAAATAGTTCTAGTCTTTGGTATGTAAACAGGGTAAACATGGTAAAGCAATATATAAAGACAAAACTCCAGATTTCCTATTTCGGATGTGCATGTCCAAAATACGAAATACACAAATTTTGTCTTTAGATCTGCTCAACTGGTAAATGCGCAACACAAAAATTTTAAAAGTTAGGCATTTCTAGTCTATGGACATGTTTACATCATATGTTCATATCAGGAAGCCAAAATAAAAATACTGATTTTTAATGATCATCTGATCTACCCAATAATTAGGATATCTATTATGTGAGGTAGGCTAGGCCCGGGCATTGGCTCGTAAAATTGAAATAATAATAATAAGTCTTGTCGGACATTCAATAATAATGCAATGCAATAATTAGAAAAGTTAAGATTTACCTTCGCTATTATTCTAATGGAAATTAGAGAAATGTAACATGTAGGGCCTACTTGACATTCCAGATAGAAATACTTGACAACCCCCCCTCCCCCAACCCCCCTCCCCCTCCACCCTCCTTATATAAAGACATTTTAATCAACATTTTAATTATGCAGGGAGATTTTTTGTAAAATATAATTAACCCTTGTGCTGCTAAGATTGTATTTATAAGTTTTCAAGCAAATTTTAGAGTATTAAAGGAAAATACCAAACAAATTTGTAACATATATTTTGGTATCTGCTCAGTTATTCAAATAATTCAGTTTGGGAGATGCCTATTTTTCATAGATTATATTATTTTTCTTTCATTCCATTTAAAGCTGGATATTGTGTTAGCAATTCCAGCTTCAAATGAATTAAAAATACTCACAAACAATTCAGCAGCACCAGGGTTAAATCTGGTGCCACTTTTGGCTGAGAAAATAAATTGGCACAACCTGTTTGTGCGTGACAATTGCTTGAATAACTTTCAAAAGATATTGATTCACCTGTTAAAAGAGGGAACATGTCCATTTATCATTTTTCATGAAAAGGTAATCATGACAATGCTTGAAGTAAAATATAAAATATTGTACGACATGATTGCTACTTAAATGGCTTTGTATAATTTGGAGGAATAAAAGTGCACAAATATCACCCAATAAATTATTTATGCATTTGTTAACGCTGACTTTAAATTCTTGAGAAAAAAATCTGGTTTCAAATGGTGTGTGTAAAAATAAACTTAGCCCTTCATAATTCCCCCAGGAAATAAAATTGTCATTCCCTTATGATTATATACATGTATGTACTATTACACTGTCATAAATATTTTTTTATTACTGTATGTACATAAAAAAAATTGTATTGGTTTTGTATTTATATCAATTTCTTTGTAGGAAGAAAAGAAATTGTGGACATCTGTGCATCCATCAGTGCAATGCATATGGTTTCCAGGAAGATGATGACAAATTTCTCCCACAAGCTCATTGATAAGGATCATTTTGAGGAATGACCTAGTGGCCTCCCATAGGAGGTTGGCTGCTCATAAAAGTGGCTGCTCATAGCATGCTCTACTGTATATAATGACTTATATAACCCATGAAGGACTGTGGTATCACAAATGCATCATTTACCTGAAATTATATAATCCACTTCAATTTGGATAACCTGACATATTATATCAAGAATATACAACCACATTCTTGATTATATTAAATAATTATACATAAGACACTTTATATTTGCTTAAACAAGTTAAAGGTATTTGGTGAAATGAGATATTTCTTGCTGACTTTAGAATGTCAGTTGTGTTGCTTATCAATTTTCATGTTGAGATTGTCAAGGTTGAATTAGATTTAAAAAAAATATTTGATAACATAAAATAGTGCTACAATAAAATGTTTCATGGCACAAATTGATAGTCTATTTTACTCAAGTGAATTTTGAGTGCCCATTGTCAATAAAAAGTTTAAAATTTAGACTTGTTCTCATTTTTATAGTAGTTATGGTGTATTTTATGCCTCCGGCCGCAGGCATTATGTAGTCGGGTTGTCCGGCTGTCTGTCCGGCTGACTGTCTGTCTGTCCGTCCGGATTATTTTTTTTTTGAATGGGATGGTAAAACAGGAAGGGGGGATGATCCATGTCAATTAAAAAAATTCAGGCAGGGTGGGCACATGGAGGGTTTTAACAAATATTTATTTTAAGTGTCTTTTTTTCATTTATTGCAGTAGCCTCTGTGGATTACATTTATTTACGGGCGGGGAGGGTCAGACTGAGGGGCTGGGGGGTCAAGTCCAATTTCATTTTCCAGCCATGGGGGGCTGTGGGAGTGGGGGGTTCCAAACAAATTTGAACCAAAAATAGGGGGGTCAAGGCAATTTTTTTTTTTTTTTCTATAACCTCAGCCCGGATTACTTTTTTTTCAAATGTGAGAATAAGGCAGGAAGGGGGGATAGTACAGGCCAATTAAAAAAATTCAGGCAGGGTGGGCACATGGGGGTTTTAACAAATATTTATTTTTAGTTTTTTTTTCATTTGACGCAGTAGCCTCTGTGGACGTTTATTTACCGGCGGGGAGGACAAGGCCAATTTGATTTTTTTGCCAGGGGGGGCTGTGGGTGGTTCAAAACAAATTTGAACAAAAAAGTAGGGGGTGAAGGCAAATTATTATTTTTTTTCTGTAACTTCTGTCTGGATTACTTTTTTATCAAATGGGAGGGTAAGGCAGGAAGGGGGGGTTGATCCAGGCCAATTAAATCTTTTTGTTTAGGGGTGTTGTGCACTCAAGTTTCAGGTGTTTGGTCGCGATGCGCAAGAGGGATATCAACACTTTATAAATGTGCAGTTATATATAGCCCCAGTGCCTGAAACAGGCTTCGGAGAGGATGACACGAGTACAGTAGGCCCTATATATCTTCACGTAACTAAATTTGGGAAAAAAGTCAATATATTGAAAAAATTGAAAAACAAATAGCACATGCGCCCCTAATATTTTTTTTTACGGGCACATGCATCCGTAGGGCCTATATATATTGGTTATTTAAATTGAACCCTGTGAACCACCTTGTCTGATGTCAGTAGACCCTAATTCATTTTAGAATTATGGACTCATTATAACCTATTAGAAAAGATAGACTAGTCCACCTGTAGATGTGTCAAAATTGGTCTCAAGTAAAATTAGGCCTAGGTCTAGTCTATATCTTGAAGTAGGCCTACTGAAAAATTATGAGCATGAAATACACATCAAAAATTTGCAAAACTAGGTCTATAGGCCCCCTAGTCTACATTAAAAAAATATTTGGCAATAGAAGGGGTGCCCAATGCCCATACTTGCCTCGTGGCCCAACTTCCCTCCCTCTCCCGTAGGGCCTATAGGCCTAAAGTCCCCCGCTACAGTCACGTTAGCTGTTGTCACTGTCACTCCCTGTTGACAATTCCATGAAATCGGAAGATCCAATTACTAGAATTAGCCTCAAATTTAGTGGCAATATTTTTTTATTATAAAGTAGTAGACTAACTGTTACATTATATTATCCATATTATTGATTTTTCCGACTGTCACTTGCCCGTTTGCCAGCGTACAACTTCTAGCTGTCTGTCACTGTTACCGCCGGTTCGCTCAAATGTGCTGTCACTCCTCACTCGATCCATCGGTTGACAAACAATCGGCGGCAATCGGCGAGTCGGGTACTTGTACAGTTTTGCTATTTTACTTCATAAAATACGAAGTTATAAGTATAATTTTCAATGTGAATTTGTTTATTAAACATTTATTTCAATAAAATGAGGTGATAGTAATGTTGTCATCCATTGTAATGTTTATTTTGGCCTGTTTTCTGAACCGGTACCGACACGGCTTCTCTATAACATGTAGTTTTTTTAGGCTGTGTTTGGGAAATGTACTCCTCCAAACCTGCATCTGGCTCGCCCATGTAGTAACACTTCCGGTTTAGTACTGTTAAGTATACAGCCAATGAGAGTGGCATATCTCGTTATTATAATATCTCTGATAGCAGTACCATATGAAGCTTTAAAGTATGCAAAATCAAAACATCATAGGACAAACGTATATTGTACAATGATGCTGAGAGGGACATGGTGCAATGGTTCGACGGTGGCGCTCTGCTGATGTCGCTGCCTGCCGTGCGGTTTCGAATCCGCTTGGTGCAAGATTTTCAGAGAAATATCATGTTTCTCTCCTCTCAATCTTGGGACATTGTTAAGATGTTGTGTCCTTAGGCAAGACACTTCACCCTCAAATGCTTCACTTGACTCAGGTGAAAATGAGTACCTGGTAGGGAAGTGATGGCAATGTGTACGATAAGTCCAATGCGCCGAAACGGCTGAACGATTGTTTGCTCCCCGGGGAGTTGAAATGGCACACGAATGAACAGGTCCAGTGACCAAGGGGTAAAATTGTGAAGTCCGATGATTGGTCTTCAAACTTGATATCAGACTATAAAAAACCTGCACCTTTACCGATTCACCCCTTTACCGCTGGAAACATTTTAACTGATGAATACCGTGGTGAGGACGATATTAAGGCGGTTTAAGTTTTATCCACCGTTAATTCAGTATAGTGTAAACGTAGCATTTTTTCACCAAGATTACTGCAAAAATGTCACCTGTCCTACCAAGTGGAATGTTGTGTTCTATAATTCTAACATATTCATAAGTTACATATATGTCTACTTCAGCACGCAGACTGTAAAAGGTCTCAAGTCGTGGCACGCGTTATCAGGGAGTAGTTAACCCTTATGCTGCTAATGATGACAGTCAACATCTTACATATTTACGGAGATATGATTATGCTTTATATATATAAATATATATATATCTATATATATATCTATATATATATCAATATATATATATATATATATTTATATATATATATTTATATATGATTTATTACCATTGCCATCTAAGGTAAAAAGAACACATAATTTCTGTAATAAATTATGATCATTGTGTGAAAGACTCATGATGTATTATTGTCACATCTTTCTCTGTGATGTGCTAAAATTATCATTTGGGCTCAATGACATAAGGTCATGTTGGATAACATAACAAAATAACGTTGAACGTTATATGATTGTGCTCCATACTATGTTTTGGTCAGAGTAATAAATCAATTTGAATTTAATAGGCCTGTCACACACTCAGTTAAATGATTAATTTAAAGATTAAAAAATATAGCAAAGAGCATGCAGTGAAATAAATTTTAAGTGTGACAGTTGCTATTAATTATGACACACTGTGGGTATTATCAACGATTCAACTGTATGCCGACATCGCACCTCAGTACCGGAGTCATTCATAGCTTTCTATCACTGCTTTAACATAACAGACACATTTAAATTAAAAACATTTTTTGCCTGGAGGCATACAATTGTCACCGAGCAGTATAATTGTCATCACCCTTCCTGACTTGTTATCACTATGACACAACGTCGTAAATAAACATAACGGTATTGTCAGGGAGGGGGGCGACCGACCATTGCGGCTAATCCATGCTTTTTTTACCACTAAAATAAAAATTACAAGTTATGTATAACGTACATTCATTATCCTTCAGAATATTATCTTTGGTACGAGTTGACATCTAATGATGGTAAGCGTTGACATCTGTTGTGTGGTAAGAGAAGTCAACTCGTATCATCATTTGATACTCACTTTGTTGGGTACGAGTTGACATCACTTGTGACAACTTGTGGTACAAGTTGACATCTATTAGTAGTACGAGTTGACATGGGTACGAGTTGACATTGGTACGAGTTGACATCTATGGTGTAGTAATAAATGTCAACTTGTACCATCATCTGATTCTTGCCTTGTTGGTTAAGAGTTGACATCTATTGGTTGTACGAGTTGACACCACTTGTGGTACGAGTTGACATCTATTGGTGGTTCGAATTGACATGGGTACTAGTTGACATGGGTACGAGTTGACATGGGTACGAGTTGACCGGTATTCTTAATAGCAGTACCATATGAAGCTTTAAAGTATGCAAAATCAAAACATCATAGGACAAACGTATATTGTACAATGATGCTGAGAGGGACATGGTGCAATGGTTCGACGGTGGCGCTCTGCTGATGTCGCTGCCTGCCGTGCGGTTTCGAATCCGCTTGGTGCAAGATTTTCAGAGAAATATCATGTTTCTCTCCTCTCAATCTTGGGACATTGTTAAGATGTTGTGTCCTTAGGCAAGACACTTCACCCTCAAATGCTTCACTTGACTCAGGTGAAAATAAGTACCTGGTAGGGAAGTGATGGCAATGTGTACGATAAGTTCAATGCGCCGAAACGGCTGAACGATTGTTTGCTCCCCGGGGAGTTGATATGGCACACGAATGAACAGGTCCAGTGACCAAGGGGTAAAATTGTGAAGTCCGATGATTGGTCTTTAAACTTGATATCAGACTATAAAAAACCTGCACCTTTACCGATTCACCCCTTTACCGTTGGAAGCATTTTAACTGATAAATACCGTGGTGAGGACGATATTAAGGCGGTTTAAGTGTTATCCACCGTTAATTCAGTATAGTGTAAACGTAACTGCTAAAATAGCTAATATAAAAAAGCCTTTTACTTGGTTGACAGTTTTCTGGCACCGATGACAACTGCCTTGATGTTTGTTTTATGTTTATGTGTATCCCATCTGTTTTCCATTTTAGATACCTCCAGTCTAACGGTTACAAGCCGTCACCACTGGATCTGTCAGGAGTACAGATGAATGATAGAATGAAGGAGCTGGTGGAATTACTGGCTGAAAACACACACAATGTCTGGGCCAAAGAGCGCATCAAACATGGCTGGACATATGGACTGTCTGAGGTGAATTCTCTCACACTCACACTGACAGAAATACTGTTATTTAATGTTGATACAATAGGCTTTTCTACAAAAACGGTATAAATAAAATTTGAAAGAACATATAGTATATTGTATAGAAATGAAGCTTTTGTGTAGATAATATAATGAGTCCGGCTAAAAGCTCACACCATATTTCCTGAACGTGCACACTATGTTTCATCCGTTTAAGTTAATGGGTTTCTCTAATAGCTCAATAATTATAAGTAGCAATTAAAACCTCTGGAATTAGTTTGAAGAACATCCTTTTGTTTAAATGAAACTAGGTATCCTATGCTAAAATGTGTAAATATATTTGAGCGAAGAAAGGTAGAATTGTGAAGTGCGCTCACTTTGTGTATGTTTATTTTCAGGATATGCATCACCGTCGTATTCCACATCTTGTGCCTTACAGTAAAGTAGATCAGACGATTAGAAAAGCCAACAGGTTAGCACCACCATTTGGATTATGTGTTTATTTTTGTTTCAAGAAGATTGAAAAACATTTTTTTATCAAAACAATAACAAAATGTACAATGCTTTTTGATATGAGAAAATGTTATAAATCGTCCAATAACATAACCTTGCTATCTATGATAATACAGCATAAACCAAGATATGTAGTTATGTTATTTATGTCATTTATGTTAGATAGTAGGAGCAAACACTCAACAAAGTTGACACAAGATAAGTTGACTCAAACATTTTTAGTATCAGCGACTTTATAATATATTATAGTGTAGAATGTACTCATCTAAAGTCACGGTAATGATCGGAAACATGAACATGCCATAGTGATGATAAAATAATGCAAGTAAAGCAACGCAATGTATTCTCAATACTGTACCATAGTATAACATCACTACATGTCTATGTTGTCAGAGAGACAGCCAGTGAGACGGTGAGGACACTTATAGCTTATGGCTATAGCCTAGAACCACCAACAAATGAAGCTGGAGAGAGTGGTAAGTGGACATACATGATACTCACGCTTTTTATCTGATATGCACGTCATGTTATATCAATCCCACTTCTGACACCAATAATACAAATAGCATTAAGGCGCTGAAATATTGTGAAGCAAACCATGGAGACCAAAGTTGTTTTTTTAATTTGAAATTATCATAAATGTCTTAGTTAGCTCTTTCTGCTTCGCTTGAATACATATGTTATGAGTCTATGGCCATTATAAATATTTTACTTTTTCAGTGCGGGGATTGCCTTTATACGTCAGAATCTGACGTTTAACGACGTCCGATTCTGACGTATAAAGTCGATCGCTGCACTGTAAGGGTTAACGTTATATATTATAAGATATATTCTTAACCAAGTTTCGAATAAAAATAAAATGTTATTTGAAATGGCTAAATGTTTTGTGTAAGATGCTCAGTTAATAAAATCAATCAATTTCGAGAATGTCTATTTTTCATAAATACATTTTTTATCTTCATTTGAAGCTGGAAATTGTGTTGTTAATTCAACAGCAAAATTCACTCATTGCTTCTTCACATCACACACTTCAACTTTGAAGTAAAGTTTAAAATTAAATATCATTTATGTTGGTTTAGATTGAGATACACAATGACATTACACACGTCATTTGGTTTGTTTTTCAATTACCTAATGTTAAATATGTATTTGTAATTATTGTGTCAGTGGGAAGATTGGTATACAAAACACCTTGTGTGTGCGTGAGTTACTTTGAGATCAGGGGGTTATCTCAAAACACCCTATGTGTGCGTGTAGTTTCTTGAGATAAGGGGTTTGCTTTGACATCATTTAATCATATATGCCCCTTAAACACCCTGATTTTTTGTCTTAGCATGCCGGTGTGTTGTGTTGTGGTTTACATGACACTAATCTATCTACTCGTATGCACAACTGAAACTTTGCGAAATTTATTTTATCAGTACCATTTGTATAGTGTTGGAAAATAACAATTATATTATTATTTTAATTATTATTATATTCTGTTCACTTACAATGCTAGGTTCTGATATACGTTTTGAGTGGGACTATTTTAATCGCACAATTTTATGTTCTTTCTTGTAAAATATTAACACATACATCAGTGCGATCGAAATTTGAATGAACTCTTAATATTTATTTATTTTTTATAATTTTTTTATTTCAATTAGATGATTGCAATCTCATGCACCCATTGTTATTTTTTAGCACATCGTTATTGATAATTGTAATTTATTTAACGTTTTTTAAATAATCTGCATGGTTTTGTCCGGTATATTAACTGGTTTTGACTTGAGTGAAACTAGAGGTTTCTATGATTGTTCTGCATGACAGTGAAAATGAACTGCTTTCCATCTGCCTCATGTGCATGCATTCACAAGCTAGACGCAGAAAGAAGAAGTTAGCATGTAAGTATACATAACACTGGGGTAAGTCTTCCCAGTAGCATAATGGGAGCTATATATTTTCGGTGATGTTTCTGTCGTATAATATTCTTTGAACTGTGGCTGAGAATCAATCAGCTAAATAAATTTATATATTAGATAGTTGATATTTCAAAATCAATTAGGCTACATGTATATCTAATACTGCCGAACAACCAAACATGAAAATTTATAGAGCATTTACAAATGTATTTTTAAATCTATGTCATGCATAATTAGATTATTTCTCAAAGTAAATTGACAAACACTGGGATATAGTTACTGCAGATTTACCTTCCACAAAGATGCATAGGTATGCACAGAATAGTATAATTAAATTTTAAATTAAATTGTGACTAATATCAACAACGTACACGTTTTATAGCGTACACGTACACATTTGTTTCTTAACGGATTAAATACTTGTATGTAGTGTGTAGAATATTTATTTTAAAAAGTAACATATGTTCATATATATAATTATATATATATTGAGAATCGAAACAGAAAATAGATAGCTGGAGATTTTGATATATTTTCAATTAATTCTAATAATTACCATTTAACAACTGCAATAAAATGTTATAAGCTGTTAAGATAGCAATTGCTTGTTCAAGATATATGTGCTTTTGTGGCGTTAGTGTAGAGCCTGAGGCCCAACCAAATATTTTGTTGTATTGTGTAGAATATTTATTTTTAAATGTAATATATGCTCAGATATATAAGTATATATATTGAGAATCGAAAGAGAAAATAAATAGATGGAGATTTCGATATATTTTCAACTAATTATAATACTTACCAATTAAAAACTGCGATAAAATGTTATAGCTGTTAAGATAGCCATTGCTTGTTCAAGATTTATGTGCTTTTGTTTTTGTATAGCGTTAGTGTAGAGCCTGAGGCCCAACCACTAAGATTTTAAGATAGGGATTATCTTTCTCTCATTTCCATCAGAGAAGCTAAGCTGATCTTAAGTTCTCTAATGAAAATAAGCTAAAGTTGAGATTATATAACTCATAAGATTTTATTTTATTTTCTGCTTCTAAATCAGTAAATAATCAGTATAAACATACACAGACTATATCCTGATTACAGTTTTACATGTTTTACGGTTGTATGTTGTCCTCGGTTTGATATAGGCTAATTAAGCTCCTGTTCAAGAATGCATGCATAGTTATGTGCATTTCATTAAATGCAATAGACTTCATGCCGCTTTCAGTGCCTAAAATTGCTTCGCATATGGATTATTGTATAGTTATCTGTATACAATGACAGGTATACATAGCGCATAGTAACGGTATGTGAATCTTCAGAATATGCTTTACATATTAGATACATGAATAAGGTGATGAACTAGCTGTGTGCCGTACCACCATTGTTACACAAATTAACCCTTTGAGTGCGTGCGACGCTTTTAAGCGCATTCATACCGTTTTTCCACATCTAAAATTTGACAGAAATTGAACAAATATGCATGTATAAATCTTGAGTAAAACCCCCATTGTGAAATTTAGCAGGTTTAATTTTTAAGTGAGGAGGTATTTTCCTTTCATTTGAAGTTGGCAATTGCGTGAGCAATGTCAACTTCAAATGAAAGGAAAATGTTAAGTAGTAATGAAGCACTTAAAGAGTTAAGACTATATCATAATATTTATGATAGATCCTGAATAGGTTATCTGACTCGTTATCGTTGCCTGTATGAATCTAAACTGACAACTTTTGCTCAATCTGTAGTTATTTATTGTTAATGTTGTACACATATGTATGTATCAGTAGGTTATACACAACATGTGTAGTAGCGATTGTAATATGATCGATACCGGGTAAGTATATAATGCTTCAAATTCTTACAATGTTATCAGATAATATTAGCAGAAAGTAAAGTTTTACTTTTAGAAATGCAAACGGTTGTTTTGCATCCAGTTAAATTGTTTGATTTATTTATTTTATAGCGCTGGCCAAGGACACCTCCAAAACCAAACAGGGAATGAGAACATTTAGAGCGGAACTGACATACGCTGTCAACTCTGGAAAATGGTAGGTTATTATCTGTAAAGGCAAACAAAAGTAACAGGTATAGGCCGTCTTCCTGATAGCAAGGCTTGATCTCGAGGCCGTCATGCAAAGCCTTGCTGAAACGGTGTTATATAATCACTTATTGGAGTGGGGACTTTCTAGAAATATTGTTGCGGTTTGGCCCAGGTTTGACCTCTGGCATGGGTGTTGCTTTAATGTAGGGTCACTGTCTACGACACAGGCCCTCCATTAAAAAGCACATGTCTGCTGGCCGAGAATTTCACCAGAAATGTGACAGGCAGCACTCACCACATCCCACCAGAAACGATACGTTACATGTGTTAGGGTTGGATTATTGTTGAGCCAACGTCGCAGATAGCGGGCCAACATTGAATTGACATTTTCAACATCTAAATCTTCCTGCCTCCCCAATAGGTGATTGATATGCTTGATTCGACAATACTCGGCCTGACGGCCTCGCGCTGCCAAGCCTTGCTGTCTGAAAAATAGTATAGGTGTACTTACCTCAAGAGTAAGCAGGTAACCCTTTAACCACCGGTACCGAATATATTTGTTTTTTCTTTTTTTATTAGCACATTAAGTACCACCTTTTAAACATGTTAAAGATAAAATGTGACATCAATCAGCAAGATTTGAAAACAGTTGACCTCCATTTTGTCCTATTTTTATCATTTTCACCCACTTGAAGTTGTGTGTCGCGTCAGCCAGACGCAACTTCAAATTGAATAAATTGGCAAAAATTCAAATTGAATTATTTGGCAGGTAAAGAGTTAATGATGTTTGCCTCTGTCATAAATAATCATAAATTGCAAACTCAGCGTTCAATCTATGGACATTCAGTTTGTATTATTTATTAATAAGGCCACAGTGTTTTCATATTTGGATTTTCGGGTTAGCCGACCATAAAATACAAAAAGAAAGCTATGTAATTTATGTGACAATTTTTTTGTATCTACTTCAAACAGCTTATATGATTATATGATTATATATTCTTACGTAATCTCAGTTATGATATATTTTATTATTTTCGTATTATACAATTATTTCACGTTTTCGACAGTTATTGAAACAGGCTGTGAATTTGTTGTTTATTTCACTCTGGGCTTGTATTCTCGTACAAGTTACAATATATCTTAGGCTTCGTATTGGTCTAGATGGCCATCTTGACCAATACGAAGCCTACAAGATATTGTAACTTGTACGAACAAAAAAATGCATTCCTACCGTCGACTGAGAATCCCCAAATCAGAGTAATAAAAAACTGTAATCTGAGAGTCATGGATAGGGTATTCTTATTCAGGTATTATGAGTTTGAGGTGATCACTACGGGCCACATGAAGGTCGGCTGGGCGCAGGACACATGTAAGCCTGGCATGGAGATAGGTCTGGATGGAAAATCATATGCTTTTGACGGATTCTCCGTAAGTGTTCTTTTCAATTTTTGCCAAACCGACAGACAACATATACGCTGCAAAAAAAAATGATATACATATGCAAAATAATTCTTAAAAAAGATCAATTACGTAAAACATTTTTTCAATTTAGTGCATTAGCACTGCTCTTTTGTACCAACGTTTTCAACATCTTGTTAAAAAACCCCCAGATAACTGCTCTCTTTCATTTTTTCACATGATACACAGAAATTAGAGTGTTTTTTTGTTATTATGTATTATGTGTTCTATTTGTTTTAATAGTATTTTATGATTGCTGATAATTGTATCACTATTGATTAGTTTATCTCTCATGTCATAGGGACGTAAATGGCATCAAGGATCAGAGCCATTTGGCAAGTTGTGGCAGAGAGGGGATGTGATAGGATGTATGCTGGATTACGCAGACAAGACGATCAGTAAGTTACCCCCCTGCTAGAAAATGTTGTGCCGGTGCTCAGATTATTACGAAATAGTACTACTTTCTAGAAACCAGGGGCTAATTTCGGTGGCTATCAGTCATTTGTCATAACTTTTCAAACGTATTGAAACAACAAATCTAACATTTAAAAAATTAAATAAACGTTCTCTCATTTTCATTAGAAAAGTTATTAATGATCATGATCTTAATTTTTCTGTTGGAAATGAGAAAGAACTAAAATGAGAAAGAAATGAAATGATAAGATCACTCTTCAGGTTAATCTTAGAATTATTTTTAAGATTAAACTTAAAATCAATCTTAAGATTATTCTTAAGATTAATCTTGAGACAAATCCTGAGATTAATCTTAAGATCAAACTTAGGATCAATCTTAAGATCAATCTTCAGATCAAATTTAAGATCAAAATCAATCGTAAGAATAATCTTAAGATCCATCTTAAGGTCAATCTTAACATAAATAATCTTAGATCAATCTCAAGATTAATCTTAAGATCAATCTTAAGGTCAATCTTAAGATCAATCTTAAGGTCAATCTTAATATCAATAATCTTAAGATCAAACTTATAATCAAACTTAAAATCAATTTGAAGATTAAAAATCTTAGGTTCAAGTCACTCTGAAATTCCATCTTAAAATCACCCTTTAGATCACAATATAGATCGATCTTGAGATCAATCTTAAGATGAATCTAAATATCAATCTTAAGGTCAATCTTATTGTCAATTTTAAGATGAAACTTAAGATCAATTCTAAGATAAATCTCAATATCTTAAGATTAATCTTAAGATTAATATTAAGGTCACTATTAAGATCAATTTTAAGATCAATCCTTATATCAATAATCTTAAGATTGAGATTTCCAGAAATGTAATGTGTGACATTATCATCCACACATTCAGCTATATAATCTTTTTTTTATGCTCAGGTTTCTCTTTGAATGGAGAGTTGATGATGGATCGAATGGGGCAGGAAATAGCATTTAAAGGTCTGGACACGTCCGCTGCCTATGTACCTGCTATCAGTCTAGGTGCCGGCCAGTATCTCAAGGTCAACTTTGGCCAGGTGAGTCAAACTTATCGGATTATTCGCCTCTGTCAAACTAAACCCTAACAACGCTGAAATATTTCATGGAACCCAAACGTTTTTTTTTTAAATTTGAGATAATCATAAATATTTTAGTTTGCTCTTTTTCTACAGTTTAGTGTACATGTACAGAGTTAACATTTAACATCACATTAGCCTTTAGCCTGATATGAGGATCGTCCATCAAGTAATAAACCCGTAATGAAATTCCATGTGAAAATGGTCTAATTCCCCTTTTAGACATTTGTTATTCTCAGATGTTGGGTAGTTGCATAGGGGCCTACTATGTTGTTGTGTCGTATTATATAATACTGTTAGAGCATTATAATGCCACCACACGTTAGCACTTCTTGCTTTACATTAAACAATCTACTTTATCTTACACATTGTCCCAAGCCATTGAGTCTTATTTAAACACTAGGCATATGTCAATATGGACGATAATTTAAATATGTGACGCTTTATTTTAGGATGTGAATTTGCTCAAGTTCTTCACCACTTGTGGCCTTCAAGAGGGCTATGAACCATTCTGCGTGTAAGTAACAAAATATGCTGTGCAGCTTTAACCCTTTGAAGCCTGACAATACCATTGTCATCTTCATTCATTACAAGCCTCGAATTGCTGTCGCAATTCTCGACTTGTACTGGATAAAGATGACTTGCAGTGAGTGAAAAATTGAAGTAAATCACCATGTACTGGTAAAACAGTTTCATGGAAATTTTCTTTCTAAAACCCTCAGTTGTAGGAAAATTAAGTATGTTTGCAGGGATGTTAAATGATGCTTTATTGCATCGTCAGGGTTTAAAGGGCTAAATGAGACACTGTCTCTTGTTGCGATATTGTCACCATATGAAGAAAGTGACATTAAACATCATTAACTCACTCAATCAATATATTACACTATATATACATTTCATATTTCATATTAATATATTAACCCTTACAACGCTGAATTATTTTTGTTTAAACCATGGAGACTAAGGTTTTTTTTCATTTTGAAATCTTCATAACTGTCTTAGTCGGTTCTTCCCGATGTATTTGAATTCCTATGTTATGGGTCTACAGTCATTATTACTGTTTTAATTCTTTCAGCGTAGGGACCGTCTTTATACGTCAGAATCTGACGTCTACAGACGCCAGACTCTGATGTATAATGACGGTCCCCGCACTGAAAAGGTTGAAAAATAAATATTCACTCAATCAAGATATTGCTATATTCACTGTTTCATACTAATATATTAACTGTTTTGTTTATTTCAATATTGCGTTTCCATTTGTCTTTTCTCGCAGGAACATGACGCGTCCTATGACAATGTGGTACGGAAAAGAACGTCCCCAGTTTGAGAAGTTAAGCAGTGATTATTCACAAGTGGAGATGGTCACCATCCCTGGAGGGTCTGTATACATGTAGCATATACTGCTGGAAATAGCTTGATTCGTAGTTTCTCTCATTTACATTTGAGAAGTTAAGATCATTCCTAAATTTTCTAATCGGACTGAGAAAAAGTTTAGATAAGACGAATTTGAAGAAATGTGGGGTGATGATGAACGCCTACTACTAAATGATCAGCTCTCATCAATTGCGAGTTATTATAAACTTGGTAAAAGCACACGCCAATGACTCAAAGCGACGTAGCATCTTTGAAACACTATAGAAAGAAAAACATCTACTTTCTAGGAATTTTACATTTTAAAGGTTGATTTTTTTATTTTTTTACACGATTTTAACACTTTCTCCTCAATATGATAAAGCAAAATGTTATATGTGTATTTTCGCTGCAGGAGTAACTCTCCCCCATGCATCAAACTGAACTCCAAAACGTACGGCACACTGGAGAGGGTGAATCCTGAGTATTTCCGTCTCTCGCTGCCTGTTAGATTCCAGTCACAATTTGTACCTGCAAGGTAATATAGCATCTTATGTATAGGATAACGCCCGAGGAGCTCTACATTATTAGCTAAGCTAAGAATGTAGAACTCATAGGGTTTTAACTGACTTAAAACACATCCAACCATAATGAGTATCCTTCATAATGAACAGTTCGGTCACACCTGACTGATTTTAATACCATATGCGTATCCTAATAATTGGTCCATACTAGATCAATAATAACTCTCCATTCCCGGCTTAGAATGTAGTGGTCAGACAAAAAAAATAATGTATTGGTGTATGACACTTAAAGGTCATATATCCTCACATTAAAAAGTGTATCTGCCATTTTTAAAAGTGGCAGATGCACTTCAGTCATTTCCAATGTGATGAGTTATATATTTGCTTTAAATTAAGCTCTTTACCCTTTGTTCCCTCGCATCAAAGCATCATTTTGCATCTCTGAAAAATGATTTAATTTCATAAACCTAAGGGTTTTAAAACGAAAATTGATGGAACTGATGGAACTGTTTTTATAGTAACAATATATATATATTTTCATTTGCCACTAAATTCACCTCATCTTCATCCACAACAAATCGACAATTGCAACAGCAATTCGCGGCTTGTAGTGAATGAAGGTGACAATGGAAAATTCAGGTTAAGAACTTGAACTTTAAACTTATTCAAGACAGGTCACACCAGCTTTCATTTAGTGTATTTACATAAGTCTCTTTTTATGCCGCCTGTGCTCGTAGATATAATGCAATCAGTCTGTCCCTCTGAGCATGTTAAGTTCTGTCCGTCTGAGTAGGCCTATGTTACATTCATTGATGCCTGCGTCTAAGCAACACCTTCCTAGTTTATATAGGATGCTGTAAATAATCGAGATGTATATGAAATAAAGCATAGAGCACCCCACACAACTGTTCTGCTAACGACTATTGTCGTTTTGTTTTTAACTCGTTTTATTTGCGATCAAATAATTGATATTAGCATCAAAATGTGTGTTTAAACATCGGAATTTGCAAAGGAGAGATCTGAAATTAACAAAATATGAGTTATTTTCACTCACTTCAAGTTGTAGGTCGCGGTAGCGAGACACAACTTCAAGTGGGTGAAAATTCAAATAAATTTACTTAGCAGGATACCGGTTAAGACACGCAAGTTTTTGTTTTGTAAACTCATGATTGCTATAATCTGGTCATCAGGGAGAAGATCCACACAATGGAGAAGCGCATGAATGTGGAGAACACCAGACGCGCAGCGGAAGAAGGTGGGCTCATTAACCCCCGGAACACTGATGTCGACTACAGTAGACATTCTGTGTTTTTGTTAGCACCTGTACAATCAACTGTTAAATCTAAAATATGCTTTCAATCTTGAAACACTGATATCTGCTGGGACCTAAATTTCACAAATAACACAAATTGTCGTTCACATGAAGTTGTGGATCGCGGTAGCGAGACACAACTTCAAATGACTGAAAATTTAAATTGAATATCTCAGTGCTCTGGGGATTTTAACATCATTAGTTATAATATTTTGTAACGTACATCTGTATTCCTTTCTGAACATCTAATAACTCTGTATATTTGTTGTTATTCATCCTATAGAATATTTTCCCCTTAGCCCTTTGTCATTTTGTTGTGTACCACCCTGCACCAGATAGTTTAAATGCACACTAGCTTACATTGAAAGTGTAATTATTCGGTGTATAGTTTGTTTTTCATCCCTTTTTAGCCAGATAACTGTACACTATTATTCCTTATGCATTTTTGTACATGCATATTTTCACACAACAAACCTGAATGCTGTTACTTTTTAATAATTCTCTCTTTACAAAATTCTTAGATAATATATCTAGACTCCTTTATGATATATAAGTGGTTGATCATATACGGTTTCAAAGTTGGGCCAACATCACAGACAGTGGTTCAACATTAAACTAACAAAGGGTCAACATCACGTTCAGCTGAGAAAGATGTATCGGATCATTGCATTCGACAAAAAATAGGGCTTATGCCTACTTTATATTTTAAAGCCCTTGAACTATTTGGAATATACAAAACATTGTAGATACAGATACGTTGTTCCATGTGAAGGAGCCAATCTATTTTAATGACCTTGTAAACTCTAACGTTTGATTTTGATCACCCTAGTATACCATTTCCCCTAATACCTTCCTGTTTTGCTTTACTAACAGATTTTTACTTTGACGCCGACGGCAGACCATATTTTACTGAATGTAAGTGATATGGAATTTTAATTTTATAAAAGAGTTATGGGATTCATTCCATGATTGTAATAATTACAGTAATGCATCTTCTTTAAACAAGGTCTCACATCCGAACCGGCAGGTTGAACCAGCTTGCCAGATTTAGCCTATGTCACTATTAGTATTAACGCTTTCAGTGCGGGGACCGACCATAGCCGCCAGATTCTGATGTCTAAAATCGATCCCCGCTATCAAAAAATAAAACAATTATAATGGCCGTAGACACATAACATAGGTATTCAAATGAAGCGGAAAGAGCTAACTCCGACATTTAAGATGATTTCAAATTGAAAAAACCCTTTGGTCTCCATCGTTTATACAAACATATTTCAGCGTTGTTAGGGTTTTTAGGGAAGTGTCTAGAGGTCAAATCAGATTGGATGTTTCTGTTTTTTGAATTATTTTACGGAACAATACCTATGACCCGTCTGCCTTAAGACATTATACCAACTGTGAAGGCATGACCAAGTTCACAATAACCTGTGACCCGTCTGCATCCAGACAATTTACCAACTGTGAAGGTATGACACAGTTCACAATAACCCGTGACCCGTCTGCATCCAGACAATGTACCAACTGTGAAGGTATGACACAGTTCACAATAACCCGTGACCCGTCTGCATCCAGACAATGTACCAACTGTGAAGGTATGACACAGTTCACAATAACCCGTGACCCGTCTGCATCCAGACAATGTACCAACTGTGAAGGTATGACACAGTTCACAATAACCCGTGACCCGTCTGCATCCAGACAATGTACCAACTGTGAAGGTATGACACAGTTCAGAATAACCCGTGACCCGTCTGCATCCAGACGATGTACCAACTGTGAAGGCATGACACAGTTCACAATAACCCGTGACCCGTCTGCATCCAGACAATGTACCAACTGTGAAGGCATGACACAGTTCACAATAACCCGTGACCCGTCTGCATCCAGACGATGTACCAACTGTGAAGGTATGACACAATTCACAATAACCCGTGACCCATCTGCATCCAGACGATGTACCAACTGTGAAGGTATGACACAGTTCACAATAACCCGTGACCCGTCTGCATCCAGACGATGTACCAACTGTGAAGGCATGACACAGTTCACAATAACCCGTGACCCGTCTGCATCCAGACAATGTACCAACTGTGAAGGTATGACACAGTTCACAATAACCCGTGACCCGTCTGCATCCAGACAATGTACCAACTGTTAAGGTATGACACAGTTCAGAATAACCCGTGACCCATCTGCATCCAGACAATGTACCAACTGTGAAGGTATGACACAGTTCACAATAACCCGTGACCCATCTGCATCCAGACAATGTACCAACTGTGAAGGCATGACCAAGTTCACAATAACCCGTGACCCGTCTGCATCCAGACAATGTACCAACTGTGAAGGTATGACACAATTCACAATAACCCGTGACCCATCTGCATCCAGACGATGTACCAACTGTGAAGGCATGACACAGTTCACAATAACCCGTGACCCGTCTGCATCCAGACAATGTACCAACTGTGAAGGTATGACAAAATTCACAATAACCCGTGATCCATCTGCATCCAGCCAATGTACCAACTGTGAAGGCATGACACAGTTCACAATAACCCGTGACCCGTCTGCATCCAGACAATGTACCAACTGTGAAGGTATGACACAATTCACAATAACCCGTGACCCGTCTGCATCCAGACAATGTACCAACTGTGAAGGTATGACACAGTTCACAATAACCCGTCACCCATCTGCATCCAGACAATGTACCAACTGTGAGGGTATGACACAGTTCACAATAACCCGTGACCCGTCTGCATCCAGACAATGTACCAACTGTGAAGGTATGACACAGTTCACAATAACCCGTCACCCATCTGCATCCAGACAATGTACCAACTGTGAAGGTATGACACAGTTCACAATAACCCGTGACCCGTCTGCATCCAGACAATGTACCAACTGTGAAGGTATGACAAAGTTCACAATAACCCGTGACCCGTCTGCATCCAGACAATGTACCAACTGTGAAGGTATGACACAATTCACAATAACCCGTGACCCATCTGCATCCAGACAATGTACCAACTGTGAAGGTATGACACAGTTCACAATAACCCGTGACCCGTCTGCATCCAGACAATGTACCAACTGTGAAGGTATGACAAAGTTCACAATAACCCGAGACCCGTCTGCATCCAGAAAATGTACCAACTGTGAAGGTATGACACAATTCACAATAACTCGTGACCCATCTGCATCCAGACAATGTACCAACTGTGAAGGCATGACACAGTTCACAATAACCCGTGACCCGTCTGCATCCAGACAATGTACCAACTGTGAAGGCATGACACAATTCACAATAACCCGTGACCCGTCTGCATCCAGACAATGTACCAACTGTGAAGGCATGACCAAGTTCACAATAACCCGTGACCCATCTGCATCCAGACAATGTACCAACTGTGAAGGTATGACACAGTTCATAATAACCCGTGACCCATCTGCATCCAGACGATGTACCAACTGTGAAGGCATGACACAATTCACAATAACCCGTGACCCGTCTGCATCCAGACAATGTACCAACTGTGAAGGCATGACCAAGTTCACAATAACCCGTGACCCATCTGCATCCAGACAATGTACCAACTGTGAAGGCATGACCAAGTTCACAATAACCCGTGACCCGTCTGCATCCAGACAATGTACCAACTGTGAAGGTATGACACAATTCACAATAACCCGTGACCCATCTGCATCCAGACAATGTACCAACTGTGAAGGTATGACACAGTTCATAATAACCCGTGACCCATCTGCATCCAGACAATGTACCAACTGTGAAGGTATGACACAGTTCACAATAACCCGTGACCCATCTGCATCCAGACAATGTACCAACTGTGAAGGTATGACACAGTTCACAATAACCCGTGACCCGTCTGCATCCAGACAATGTACCAACTGTGAAGGTATGACACAGTTCACAATAACCCGTGACCCATCTGCATCCAGACAATGTACCAACTGTGAAGGAATGACACAGTTCACAATAACCCGTGACCCATCTGCATCCAGACAATGTACCAACTGTGAAGGTATGACACAGTTCACAATAACCCGTGACCCATCTGCATCCAGACAATGTACCAACTGTGAAGGTATGACACAGTTCACAATAGCCCGTGACCCATCTGCATCCAGACAATGTACCAACTGTGAAGGTATGACACAGTTCACAATAACCCGTGACCCGTCTGCATCCAGACGATGTACCAACTGTGAAGGTATGACACAGTTCACAATAACCCGTGACCCGTCTGCATCCAGACGATGTACCAACTGTGAAGGCATGACACAGTTCACAATAACCCGTGACCCATCTGCATCCAGTCAATGTACCAACTGTGAAGGTATGACACAGTTCACAATAACCTGTGACCCGTCTGCATCCAGACAATGTACCAACTGTGAAGGCATGACACAGTTCACAATAACCCGTGACCCGTCTGCATCCAGACAATGTACCAACTGTGAAGGTATGACACAGTTCACAATAACCCGTGACCCGTCTGCATCCAGACAATGTACCAACTGTGAAGGCATGACACAGTTCACAATAACCCGTGACCCATCTGCATCCAGACAATGTACCAACTGTGAAGGTATGACACAGTTCACAATAACCCGTGACCCGTCTGCATCCAGACAATGTACCAACTGTGAAGGTATGACACAGTTCACAATAACCCGTGACCCATCTGCATCCAGACAATGTACCAACTGTGAAGGTATGACACAGTTCACAATAACCCGTGACCCGTCTGCATCCAGACAATGTACCAACTGTGAAGGTATGACAAAGTTCACAATAACCCGTGACCCGTCTGCATCCAGACAATGTACCAACTGTGAAGGTATGACACAGTTCAGAATAACCCGTGACCCATCTGCATCCAGACAATGTACCAACTGTGAAGGTATGACACAGTTCACAATAACCCGTGACCCGTCTGCATCCAGACAATGTACCAACTGTGAAGGTATGACAAAGTTCACAATAACCCGAGACCCGTCTGCATCCAGAAAATGTACCAACTGTGAAGGTATGACACAATTCACAATAACTCGTGACCCATCTGCATCCAGACAATGTACCGACTGTGAAGGCATGACACAGTTCACAATAACCCGTGACCCGTCTGCATCCAGACAATGTACCAACTGTGAAGGCATGACACAATTCACAATAACCCGTGACCCGTCTGCATCCAGACAATGTACCAACTGTGAAGGCATGACCAAGTTCACAATAACCCGTGACCCGTCTGCATCCAGACAATGTACCAACTGTGAAGGTATGACACAGTTCATAATAACCCGTGACCCATCTGCATCCAGACGATGTACCAACTGTGAAGGCATGACACAATTCACAATAACCCGTGACCCGTCTGCATCCAGACAATGTACCAACTGTGAAGGCATGACCAAGTTCACAATAACCCGTGACCCATCTGCATCCAGACAATGTACCAACTGTGAAGGCATGACCAAGTTCACAATAACCCGTGACCCGTCTGCATCCAGACAATGTACCAACTGTGAAGGTATGACACAATTCACAATAACCCGTGACCCATCTGCATCCAGACAATGTACCAACTGTGAAGGTATGACACAGTTCATAATAACCCGTGACCCATCTGCATCCAGACAATGTACCAACTGTGAAGGTATGACACAGTTCACAATAACCCGTGACCCATCTGCATCCAGACAATGTACCAACTGTGAAGGTATGACACAGTTCACAATAACCCGTGACCCGTCTGCATCCAGACAATGTACCAACTGTGAAGGTATGACACAGTTCACAATAACCCGTGACCCATCTGCATCCAGACAATGTACCAACTGTGAAGGAATGACACAGTTCACAATAACCCGTGACCCATCTGCATCCAGACAATGTACCAACTGTGAAGGTATGACACAGTTCACAATAACCCGTGACCCATCTGCATCCAGACAATGTACCAACTGTGAAGGTATGACACAGTTCACAATAGCCCGTGACCCATCTGCATCCAGACAATGTACCAACTGTGAAGGTATGACACAGTTCACAATAACCCGTGACCCGTCTGCATCCAGACGATGTACCAACTGTGAAGGTATGACACAGTTCACAATAACCCGTGACCCGTCTGCATCCAGACGATGTACCAACTGTGAAGGCATGACACAGTTCACAATAACCCGTGACCCATCTGCATCCAGACAATGTACCAACTGTGAAGGTATGACACAGTTCACAATAACCTGTGACCCGTCTGCATCCAGACAATGTACCAACTGTGAAGGTATGACACAGTTCACAATAACCCGTGACCCGTCTGCATCCAGACAATGTACCAACTGTGAAGGTATGACACAGTTCACAATAACCCGTGACCCGTCTGCATCCAGACAATGTACCAACTGTGAAGGTATGACACAGTTCACAATAACCCGTGACCCGTCTGCATCCAGACAATGTACCAACTGTGAAGGTATGACACAGTTCACAATAACCCGTGACCCGTCTGCATCCAGACAATGTACCAACTGTGAAGGCATGACACAGTTCACAATAACCCGTGACCCATCTGCATCCAGACAATGTACCAACTGTGAAGGTATGACACAGTTCACAATAACCCGTGACCCGTCTGCATCCAGACAATGTACCAACTATGAAGGTATGACACAGTTCACAATAACCCGTGACCCGTCTGCATCCAGACGATGTACCAACTGTGAAGGTATGACACAGTTCAGAATAACCCGTGACCCGTCTGCATCCAGACAATGTACCAACTGTGAAGGCATGACACAATTCACAATAACCCGTGACCCATCTGCATCCAGACGATGTACCAACTGTGAAGGTATGACACAGTTCACAATAACCCGTCACCCGTCTGCATCCAGACAATGTACCAACTGTGAAGGTATGACACAGTTCACAATAACCCGTGACCCATCTGCATCCAGACAATGTTCCAACTGTGAAGGTATGACACAATTCACAATAACCCGTGACCCGTCTGCATCCAGACAATGTACCAACTGTGAAGGTATGACACAGTTCACAATAACCCGTGACCCGTCTGCATCCAGACAATGTGCCAACTGTGAAGGTATGACACAGTTCACAATAACCCGTGACCCATCTGCATCCAGACAATGTACCAACTGTGAAGGTATGACACAGTTCACAATAACCCGTGACCCATCTGCATCCAGACAATGTACCAACTGTGAAGGTATGACACAGTTCACAATAACCCGTGACCCGTCTGCATCCAGACGATGTACCAACTGTGAATGTATGACACAGTTCACAATAACCCGTGACCCGTCTGCATCCAGACGATGTACCAACTGTGAAGGCATGACACAGTTCACAATAACCCGTGACCCATCTGCATCCAGACAATGTACCAACTGTGAAGGTATGACACAGTTCACAATAACCCGTGACCCGTCTGCATCCAGACAATGTACCAACTGTGAAGGTATGACACAGTTCACAATAACCCGTCACCCGTCTGCATCCAGACAATGTACCAACTGTGAAGGTATGACACAGTTCACAATAACCCGTGACCCGTCTGCATCCAGACAATGTACCAACTGTGAAGGTATGACACAATTCACAATAACCCGTGACCCGTCTGCATCCAGACAATGTACCAACTGTGAAGGTATGACACAGTTCACAATAACCCGTGACCCGTCTGCATCCAGAAAATGTACCAACTGTGAAGGCATGACACAGTTCACAATAACCCGTGACCCGTCTGCATCCAGACAATGTACCAACTGTGAAGGTATGACACAGTTCACAATAACCCGTGACCCGTCTGCATCCAGACAATGTACCAACTGTGAAGGTATGACACAGTTCACAATAACCCGTGACCCATCTGCATCCAGACGATGTACCAACTGTGAAGGCATGACACAGTTCACAATAACCCGTGACCCGTCTGCATCCAGACAATGTACCAACTGTGAAGGTATGACACAGTTCACAATAACCCGTGACCCGTCTGCATCCAGACAATGTACCAACTGTGAAGGCATGACACAGTTCACAATAACCCGTGACCCATCTGCATCCAGACAATGTACCAACTGTGAAGGTATGACACAGTTCACAATAACCCGTGACCCATCTGCATCCAGACAATATATCAATCGTGAAGGCATGACACAATATACAATAACCCGTGACCCGTCTGCATCCAGACAATATATCAATCGTGAAGGAATGATCAAGTTCTTAAACCTTGTGGTACTGCGCTATTAAAATGAATACCACAGTGAACAGATGGTAATTCACTTTCGAGCCGTCATAAAATAATGTCTTAGTTAGCTCTTTCAGAATCATTTGAATACCTATTTAATTGGTCAGTGATCAATATAAATATATCGGTGTGGGAATCGTCTTTTGATACAGATTCTGACGTCAAAAGTCGATCCCACTACTGGAACTATTATTCTGCCCGACACTGCTGTATCAGGTAGACTAGGACTCAACCTTCGTTTATGCCTTTGTCTAGAAAAGATGCAATAATAAAATATCTCTTATATATAACCTAATTTGCCAGACATCTATGCATCCCGTGGTCTATTTTGAATATTGTACATGAGATAGTACAGCCCATCAAGATTTGAAATTTGAGCTCTCGATCATTACATATTGTGTTATGTCAAACTAAGCAAAGATAATTGATAACAAATCACCTATGACTTTTATCATAGTGAAAGTAGTCCATGATTTTAATACGATAAACAAACTGGGACGTATTATCTATAATTGTTTCTGCTTGCCCCTATGTGCAATATAACTATGCAATAAACTTTCAGCAGCGTTGGGTGTATTTCGCTGATTGCTCAGTCAATTCTCAATCAATTACCAAGATACTTTGCAAGCATTTTTTACAAGTATTCCGGCGCCTGCCCTGGAAATTTCGTGAAATTTTGGTGACTTTCAAAAGTTGGACCATTTGACATGCAGTGGAATGAATTACAAGAATAAAACTGAATGAAATGAATTAGGAGCGTCATAATTTGCATGTCAAATGATCTAACTTTTGAATTATATAATATTTTTTCTTGAAATTTACAGAGTAGTTGCCGCAACACTCGAAAAGAATGCTTGCAAAATGTCATGAAATCGAATAATAATTGCGTGAGCGAAAAAACATGTAACGCAAAAGTGGCAGATTCAAAGTGACTACTTTAATTGATAGTTTCATGTTTTGATATTTTTTTGGTGATTATAACAGCTCAACCTGGGAGACAAAAGAAGAGCCTGTTTAAGAAGAAAGATAAGGATAGGATGATGAGATCGCAGGACGACAGCAGTCTAGAGATGCTCCATAAAATAGGAAACACTCCCATCCGCAGACAAGCCAGTGAAACTAACCTGGCCGCGGACTTCCTAGGTTCTGAGAAAGGCTCTAAAATGTCTCTTATGGATAAGTTCTCCGACGTGTCAAAGTCAATCAGTGATAAGCACTCGAAAAGGTCAAAGTCACCTTTTCACTTGTTCAAGAAGCCTAAATCACGTGATCCTTCTCCCACCTCCTCATTGGACCAGCACAGATCCATCCCGGCCAAGATGCAAGTGAGCTCATCGGAATATTCTGAAGATTCAGAGGTTGACAGCATCGCCCTGGGGCCTGAGATCAGCATTGATCCTGTCAAAACTAAAGCTCTCAAGAAAACAATGAGTGAGACAAGCTACGGATCGGAAGCTCAGGACTCTGACATTGAGTTTCAGGATATCGAGGCCAATATGGATATAATTGATGAGTATTATTACGGAGTTCGTATTTTTCCCGGTCAGGATCCTAATCACGTCCATGTGGGATGGGTCACCCCACAGTATCATCAGTGTCCTTCAGAGTTTGACATGAAGCAAATCAGGAACGTCATTGTTTGCAGTCTGGATCAGGAATATCAGATGAAGTCCAGGTAAGAATGTATATGGCAACAGTAAAAAATTGTACCAGTTTATATTTGTTTGAGCAGTGAAACGTATCACCTATTTTGTCGTTTACTACAAAAGCAACAATTAAATAGAGCGTTCGTATGGGTGCTTGAAAAACTTGACAGTACTTGAATTTAACAAAAATTAAGCGAGGCCTTGAATTTGCTTGAAAATGTGATAAATAACAAAAAGTACTTATAAGTCTTAATTTTTTACACAGGATCCAATTTGTAGAATATCATAGTGATATGTATTATGATATATGTATATTTTTGTAATATCACAGTAAAGCTGCCTGTAGCTTTATTAATATTCACTCGGTCCTTGAGATAACCTTGAATTGTCCTTGAATTAGTTCATTTGAAAGATGTACTCACCCTGTAAATAGCTGGCATATGTGTATCTTCACGACATAGGACTTGATCTCACGATGTATCTTTGCCTATAGAACAAAATATTCTAGTGAAATAAGATCAAAGCACTCTTTCTCATCATTATTTACAAGAATTATTCGCTTTCATTCTTATATAATATGATTACTTTTCAATTAACGAGCATACTCTTTGCCTGTATAATAACATATTTTAGCGAAATAATATAATAATGCAGACATACCACTCGTTCACATAATTATTTACACGAAGTACTTGCTTTCATTCTTATACAATATGATGTTTTTCAATTGTCAAGCATCATATTTTACATTTCTAACCTTCCTGTTCTTGTTTCCAGTGTGAGCCGCAAGAACTGTTACATAGTCTCCGCCGGTGACCTTCAGCACAGATACGGTCACCAAGAGGACTCTGGGAAGAGAATGACACCCGGCCTCCTGATTGGTTGTTTTGTGGACACTTCCACTGGATTGCTCAGCTTTACTGTCAACGGCAAAGAGGTGGCTAACAAGTTCCAGGTGGAGCCTAATGCTATGCTTTATCCAGCTGTGTTCTTCGAGCCAACAAACAAGGAAGTGTTACAATTTGAGCTTGGTAGAGCAAAGGTAAGCTTCATGAATTAATTTTTTGGTTGGTAGGACTAAGGGTTTGGATAGAGTGTCAGTGCGAAAGTTATGACTGGTCCCCGCGGATCATTAAAAGTCATTAATAGTCATCAAATAAACAAATATTTTGGTATGTAGTTCAGAAGTTGGACCATTTCATTTGACATGTAACGAAATATGAAGTTAATGGGTTTAAGGAAGAGCGCCATTAACTACCCAATATTTATAACATAACATTTCTTCATGCTATATTTATAATGACCAAGGTTTAAACTATATGACATTTTCCAATTCGATGTTTAGGGTAGACGAAATCAGCGAAATTCATTCTTGTCTGTTAATCTTAATCCGGGTATTATGCTATATGATTAACAAGTGAAATAACTGTCGGATGAGAATTTAGTTAGTGTTTAAACATCAAGATTTGCAAATGTTTAGTCACAAATTAAACAAATATGTGTATATTCACCCACTTTTAATTGTGGCTCGCGGTAGCGAGACACAATTAAAAGTGGGTGAAAATTGACATTTTATTTTAAAAACATCCTATAGCCTAAATTCTATAACTTATCACTTTAAATGTTAAGAGGGTTATTCATCTTTTTTTCTTTGCCCACAGAGTGCACTGCCGCTGTCGGCGGTGTTGTTCCGTGGAGGTAAACACGTGCAGCCAGACTGTCCACCCAGACTAGACGTGCAATCCCTCAGACCTATTACCTGGTCCAGGGTGCCCATGATGCCTAATAAGGTACACACCCTGAAGCTGTCTGACATCAGAGGGTGGAGTATGCTCTGTGAGGAACCAGGTACGTCAAAATAGTGTTTACTTTTTCCGAAAAAAATTTGAATCCAATGAATACTAAACTACCCCTGTACGTCATAGCCACAGCTGAGCAGATATAAATAAAACTAATATTCGTATATTTTGTGCCTTTTATATATAATATTTTGTATATTGTGGCCCTATTTTGTGTAATATTGTTTATATTGTATATATAATATGTATAATATTGTGTATATTTTGAGCCTATTGTTTTTAATATCGTGTACATTGTGTCTCCATTGTATATAATATTCTGCATATTGTTGTGTCTATTTTGTGCAATATTGTTTATATTGTGTATCTATTATGTATAATATTGTGCATACTGTGTATATATTATGTATGATATTCTGCATGTTGTCTGTCTATTGTGCATAATAAACACAAATCATACCAACAGCTCATCTCAGCTACAGCTACGTCTTAGCCAGAGCTAAGTTGAGCTAATATCACAGCAACTAGTAGTGTGCATTATTAAACTTTCCTACTTTGTTTACAATTTACCATTTCGTCTTTAGTTTTAGTGATGTGTAGCTGAAATTGCGTCAGAAATGCCAGCTTGGTGAAATGATGGTAAATAGTATTTCTAGATATGAAAACTAGCCATATTGTGCTATTCTATTTGTAGTATCGTTTATGGCGTTACACATCCCTGAAGAAAACAGATGTCTAGATATACTGGAGCTGATAGAACATCAGGATATGTTGGAGTAAGTAAACTATTGTATAGCTGACAGTGTGGAGTACAAGGAGATATTATATGCAAACGTCATCGTTGGAAAGGCGAGTTGGGCCCATCTAAGCATAAGTCACCACATTAAGCCCGAGCCTTTAAGCGAGGGCCTGCAAGATATGCAAGAGTAGCGCGAGAAGAATTTAAAGGCTGAAAATGAATATTGAAGCTATTAACATCCGCATTTTAAAAATATCCTCACATACTGACACATAGAAATTAGTTGACAACATTGTATTATTTTGCAAAGTAGTGACGCAATTTAATTGTCGATCGTATTCATTTTAGAGATAATTTTATCAAATTTGATCATCAGATTTATCGCCAATGGGTTTTACTATTCTATGTAAAATGACTTTTTAACATAAGACAAGTAGGAGCTTTACGACAAGTTCACTCACTTTGTGTGGGCTTCCTCTGATATATGACTTCCACATAGGATATTACATTACAATAATTCATATTTGTTTTTGTTTTAGTTTCCACGCTCACACTCTGGATCTGTATGAAGCTGTCGCTGCTCAAGGCAATCATCGTGTGGCTCACGAGCTCACGAAACATATAGATCAGAAGCAACTCACATACTGTACCAGCAGCAAATGTAAGATCATTAAACATACAAACAACTGATGCAATGTACCAGCAGCAAGTATAATATAGATAAACAAACACACAACTGATGTACTGTACCAGCAGCAAATGTAAGATCACTAAACATATATACAACTCATGTACTATACTAGCTGGAAATGTAAGATAAAAAAACATGTTGAACATATAGATCAGAAGCAACTCGTGTACTGTACTCGCAGCAAATCATTAAAACCTTTTATATCAGTAAAAACTCATGTGCTGTACTAGCAGCACAATTGTAATAATCATAAACCCTATAGATCAGAACAGATCAGTCTAAAGTACTAGAGACTATCAGTGAATGTAAGATATCATTAAGCATATAGATCGAAAACAACAAATTAACTAGACTAGCAGCAAGTGTGAGATGCCACTAACCTATAGATGTGAAACAACTCATGTAATATACTAGTAGCAAATCTGAGAATATTAAACATGTTAAGCTGATACGACTCATAAACTTTATCAGCAGTAAATATAGGTTATCAGTAGTTTATTCAGTTGTGCCACGTTAAAACACCATATTTTTTGTGACATAATAGTGGCATAGTTGTTAACCCATGGAATACTGACATACACTACAGTAGACATTCTATGTTTTAGTAGCATCTGTATAACCCCTGATAACCAGTTGTTAAAAGTAAAATATGCCTTCTTGAAAACCTAAATGTTGGGGCTTAAATTTCACACATCACATACATTTTCAGTCACTTGAAGTTGTGTATCGCGGTAGCGAGACACAACTTCAAGTGACTGAAAATTTAGCTCAGTGATCTAAGGGCTAATTTATAATACATATCGTTGTGTTATATTGCAGATATGCCTGGGCCTCTTAGAGTCGGTCTTCATTCTCTGCTCATAACACTACATCTGGAGTCACATTCTAAAACCAGGTAAAATTCCATAGCTTTTACGCTAATTTATGTGTTACCAATATTTACATTCTAATCACAGGCAACACGAAACAATGACCCAATGTTGTTTTATTTGCTGACACTTCATGTAAGACATCAAAACAACATCCGGCCACCGGGTCTTCACAATTTGTCGTAGAATTATAGTCCAGTTGCCAGCACTATCATAATTACACTTGTTTCTACGCATATTTGTTGAGAAGTTGTATTATAAAAAAACGGCTCAGTATGTTAATTAGGTTGAATTATGCAAATGAGCTTAGCCAAATTACCACCAAAGTTGGCGCGATGCTAAAAATCTTCTCAGGGTCTATGTGAAGACATATCAATAAAAAACCTTGAACTTAAAGGAAAATCACGGTTCACTTTTTGGCAACTGGACAATCACATATAAAACCTAGATTATTTTTTGTCTCTTTTGTCCTAATTTGTGTGTGAAACTAACTGCTTGAATACTGTATTTCCCAGATTGATGACGCAGGACGAGTTCATCATCCCGCTAGCGTTTGACAGTAAGACCGTGGAACTCATAAGGAATGACCTTCCTGATGATTCCACGGCTAAGATAAAGAAGGCTCTCCCATCTCTGGAGCAATCCATCTCTATCAGACTGCAAATTGTCATAGAGGACCTCAAGTAAGAATTGTATGCTTAATAATAAAAATGACTGATTGACTAGTTGACTTAGTTGAAACTCACTTGTTTAATTATTATGTTTTGTGGGAAGGTAAACATATAACACATATGCAGTTATAAGAGTCATTTATGTAATTTTAAGATATTCCAGATTTATTAAAGGACCTCCTTGGGATGAGACATTTTCATTTTTGTCAATTTTGAAAATTCAATATACATGAAGCTATATAGCCTACTGATCTTAGCTAAAAATGTAAAAATTCAAAGAACGATTTTAAAGCACTGAAAGTGAAATAGTTATATTTCCAGGTCGTATATTGCCATGTAAACAAAACAAGTCAGCAATATACAGCACTTTACACCACATATTCCCACGTCTTGGACGGTAAGATCAAAGCAATCGCCGCTAATTGTCTTATAGTCAGGACACGGGGGGGGGGGGCTATACCTGCATCACTGATTGTCTGCCCAACGCTAGGCTCACGGCATCAACATGTGGCCAATGCTGTAGGAACATTCAACCATCCTTTAGCAAGTGTCTAGGTATACAAAAAATTTGTTTGGGTTTTAAGCGGATTCATAGAAATGTTGATAAAAAATATTTTTTTTAAATCTAAAAAATCTGAAAAAAAATCATGATCTGGGGGATACACTACTTCATTACAAAACTAAAAACGAAAATTGATGTCATCACAAGGAGCTGCTTTAAATCCTGCAACATGTGTGAAATTTATTGCCCAATCAAACATAGGGTTATTGTATTATTTCCTTCTAATAGATAATTTTATGAGTAAATTGTAAATATCTACTTATTTATTAAATATATTCATTTTTTTCAGAATCAAGGCAAGTACACAGAGTCATTTGACGAGTCCGTACTTTCCGCTGGATGTACTAAAGCAGGATATGATGGCGCTCCTGACAGAGGCTGTGTCTAATGGTGGCGCCCACATACGTGATCCGATAGGTGGCAGTAACGCTACACTATTTGTGTAAGTCATCTTTAACACCGTTATCCAAACGAGAAACATGATGCAATAAAGTAGGGATGTGATTCAATGCAATGGGAGCTATTGTAATACAATTCAATTTACTGTAATGCAATGCAATGCAACGCAATGTGATGCAATGCAACGCAATGGAATGAAATGCAATGCAATGCAATGCTTCACAATACAATGGAATCCATTATAATGCAATGTTATATTATATTAAATCAAATATGCCATTGAATATGTTAGACAAGGCTACAATTGTAGCAAATGCATGTCAAGTTTAAAAGGTAGGAATAACTGTAAATCATGTTCAACCGCTTTGCAAAACGAGTTCCAAATGCGCATCAGTCAAAAAGTTTGAAATCGTTATGCATGTATTTGTTTGTTTAGACCTTTAATTAAGGTGGTTGATAACCTATTAGTGATGGGATTACTAGATGACAAGGACTTCGATCAACTACTGGGTCTCATCGATCCCACAGCCTTTGACTATACCTTCAATAAAAGTAAGTTTACCTGTGTTGATATATCTACATGTTATTTCTTTATCAAATATAAGACAGAGCCTTATATATCAGTTAGATGTCATTGTCAAATGCTCCACAATCGGGCCATTTGGGTGAGAAAATTGATAATGTTTGAATCGTTTATCCGTGAAATTTGTGAAAAGTGACTTACAGTAAAAAAAAAGGGGGGGGACTCTCAAATACATAAATGGGACAATGCTTGTTGACAAACAAAAAAAAGCCTCCTGAGTTTAAAAGCTCTGTCTTTGAGGTTATGCCACGGTGTAGTGAATGGCAGTCAGATCTTAAATTACAGAAAATGAACCAGTATTTACATCAAATTAGAGATTATCATGTGATGTGAAGTAGAAAAAAGGACACTATTAGGCCACACTCATTCGTCCACACCAATAGTCTCCCCTTTCTAGTTGACTACGAGCCTATGCCAAAATTCCACAATGTAGTTGTGTTTACCTTTTTACTTTTCGGCTCACGTGGTTAAGTTTCACCCACCAACACCTTATCATTCTGTCCAATATCAAGGATTTTTGTATTGTAACTCATGTAACACGTGCATGATCGATATGGGGATACTTAAATTTATATGGGGATACCTAAATATGCATTGCTTATTATTGGGACATGCAAAAATGTTTAATGCATTTTTTTAAGACATTGTGTTTATATTAGGTTTATGTGTGTCGTAATATCACATCTGAGGAAAACACTAAATACAAATTTCAACCACCCCCCTCACTCACCCCTTTCCACTTGTCCCTCCGCCCATTATGTCTTGTACCAAGCTGCACCTCCAACAAAACACCACTCACTCATCCCATGTTGACTTAATGCTGGACCACCGCATGTGATGCTGGCCCAGCATCAAACCAACATAGAATTAATGTCCCATGTAAGCAGCACATGAGTGTGAACAATGATATGTTTCCTGATTCTCAGAGTCTGGCGAGGCCGCTATCCTTCGTGTAACTGATCCAGAGGGTAAGATAAAACCCGGGGAAAAATCATGTGCGTCATAACGTTGTCTTAATGATGGTTCAGCGTCTCCGATGCTGGGCCAACCTTGCGCCAACGTTGTGACAACGTGACCTGTTTTGGGACTTCACAGCATGCTTCCATTCTCCATTCTATGAATTGTTTTGCTTGAATACTGCAACGAAATAAATCTAGTTTATATCATATCATTGGACAAATGTTTCTTGAAGGCACAGATATGACCAGATTAATTTATATTTTCATTACATTGATACTTGTAATTTAACTTGGCCATCACTTCTGAACAAGTTTTACTGATAAAAGTCATCGAGACTTACACACTTTAATTATGATTCATTTTTATTGAAGTTGTCACTTTTATCATAAATATTAAATTGTAAGTATATTAAATCACTAAAACTACTTCAAAACCATTCTTTTTCCAACGATAATCAAAATCATTATAATGAGCATACTGTAACCAAAATAAATAAAAAATTAACCTTATGCTTTAAATTCCTTTTCTTTTTTTACTGCATTACACTTTCATGTTTATATATCCTTCCGCGAGACAGTTGCATTGTAAAAAAAATATTTGCGTTGCTGCTTTCCACTTTACCGCTTCCCCAGACTGTTTACCGCTTCAATTAAATTTTGTCTTTATAGTTATGGGAGAATTTATATATTAGATTTGATTCTTTTGCATTTCAAATATTTATTGTTACACCTCCGCAGCAATTAGTAATCAAAACAATTCCTTTCCTTGATGCGTTGAAATGCTGCTGTTCCATAATCCCGTGTATTTATCCATGGTTGCATGCGAAGTAAGGAGTATTGTGGTTGAGTAATGATTTTACATACCTATGACATGTTTTTTAACTGCAGGCTTACTCAAAATCTGTTTGCCCCAAAATTGTTGATGATATAGGAAATGGTTGGCATTAATAAAGACGTTATTTAGTTTGTATAAAAAGGTGTTGATATGCTTATTTAACATGGTGACCTTGACGTTTTAATGCAGTTTAAATATCACATTATACTTGTTGTTTTATGTGAGGTTTTTGCAAGATAATGAAACTGCACCGCTTTGTGATTTATCAATCTCTGTCTGGCTGAAGTTATGTTTGATACTCTCACGTGCACAAATATATAAAGTTTGCTGTGAAATCATTGATTGAAAATCATGACCTAACGAAACTATTTGTGCTTTGATATAACTTGAAAATAACTATTTGTAAAATGTTGTAGGCAGATTCGAAGAAGTAAAAAACTTAAATTGCACTAAGCATTGCAAAATTATGATCCACAACACTCAAATATTTACCATTTTCTAGAACTAGAAATAATTCCTTAAAAATAACCCTGAAAGAGCATAATTACCAGCTGGTTTCATAGGTCACTATAATTATCATTGCAACGCAAACATGACCTTTGTAAAGAATAACATTGCTTAAACACTGATGTAAATTACATCAGCGTCTGCGCATACAGCTTCAAGACAAAACAATACTATGACATTAGAGTTGGCATGCAGTCAGTGTTCTTTTAAGTTTATTTTTGGGCACATCCGGCAATCTAAATAAATATATTGGTCTTCAAGCGAACATTTTGTTTTTTTAACACCACACAAAGATGTGCACTGTGTCTAAAGTATTTATCATAAATTAACTAAGGCTGCAACCCACAACTCCAAATGGGTAAACTTGACTCATATTGTTTTAATGTGTCAATCAAAGTGTTAATTCGTCTGAAGGAGCACAGCACAAATTGTTTTTATAAAAGGCAAGACGATGGACCAGCTCTTAATAAATTACATGTCCCATCTGCCAAGTACATTTGCTTTGTTACCATTACCATCTTGTGCTGGAACAAACATTGATTTAGGTAGGAACATGTGTTATACTATGTTAAGCTTAGCCTGAGAAAGTGGTCCTTCGGAATAAGGCAATGATTTGCACCAATCCATTATGTCTATGAATTTGCCTTTTAAGATTGATTTTCAAATTTGTTTCAGTTACAAACAAGAAACCTGGATTGCTGCAGATCAAACTGTCAGAGTCGGTCAAACTTGAGGTGGGTCTGCATACTTATGAAATGATAACATCTTCCAGGTCATATACCATAAACCATTCGATAAGAAAGTACCTATATAATTGTAGGTCTCTTTTCTGAAAACTTTTCTTTTGTTAAAGATGAAAAAACAGCTATTTTTGAAGAAAACTCATATTTTGTTGAGTATGAATGTTATGGTCATGAAAAAATGACACGTCAAATTATATTTTCAAAATGTTGAAAAATGAAGCAAGACCATCTTCAATTGCTAATAGTTGGTGAATATGTGTGAACGATAAATATTTTTTCATGAATTTGAAGAACTTTAGCACAGGCTCAATTCGATTATTTGAATGACTCATAATAAAACAAAATGCGAAAATCGTAAATTTATTAATGTTAATACAAATTATTTTGACTAGAAATTTATCAGAAATGTGAATATGGGAATAATAGCTTTTGTCAAATAAATGAATTCACTGTTTACGATTTATCTTTTTTATTACCATACTTAGACTACAATTCCTATATATAACTTTATCTTAATACCTTTGTCAGCTACTATGTGACAACTTTTAATTACAGAATAAAAACAATTAAAACTACCCGATATAATAAAAGAGCTACACACATTTAGTATAAAGTATGATAATATCGACGTTTTTAAAGCTGGAGTTGAGGTGTCCAGTTATTTTTGTTTTGTTATCTGTCGCATGTTGTTCCTCTTTGATTTTATTTTTTTCCTCTGTTACATGTCAATATTTTCTATTTTCAGCTCTGTCATTTGCTTCACCACATCTGTGATAGCATGCTACGTCATAGAGTTGAGGCTTCATGTTTTTTTGCCAATGGATTTGTTGAGCAATGTCAATGTGTACGTATTGATCTATCTTGTACATCTACATTGATCTCATAAGTGTGCGTCAATATATACATAATACAATTTGACAAATGAATATCTACTAAATATACCAGGTCACTATTTCTAGCTGATATATATTTGTTATTGAATATCTTGTGAATATGCCAGGTGATAGCTATTACACTGCTTTATTTTGTCATTCAAAATATTGAAAATTCATCATCTATCTAGCATTAAATTAACTTTTTTTTCAAGTATACATTTCCTTAACCCTTTTTCCGTTAAGTTATTTTATTTATATTTTGACATATTTGAAGTTGTGTTTGTTAGCTCCAACCACAACTTCAGGTGGGTGTATATGACTCACATGCGTCTAATTTGAGACCAAACATGTGTAAATCTGTTTCTTTCACAATAACAGTGATTTAATAGGCTATTAACCCTTTGAAACCTGAATTTACCATTGTCATCTTCATCCACTACAAGCCGCGAATTGCTGTCGCAATTCACGACTTCGAGTGGATAAAGATGATTTGATGTGGGTGAAAAAATAAAGAAATTGCCATGTATTGGTAAACCAGTTTCATGGAAATTTTTGTTCTAAAACCCTTGGTGGTGGGAAAATTAAGTCGGTTTTCGGGGATTTAAAACGATGCTTTAATGCATCGTGGGGGTTTAAAGGGTTAAGACATGGTAAAAACGACTATGGTTGTGCCTAGCGCCTACAGGATTAATTACAGCAGATTAATTAACATTTACATGTATGTTATTACAGGAGCAGAGACATCGTTATAATGAGATCAAGCAGACTGACATGCCTATGGCCCAGGCTGCCAAGAGAACAAGAGAGTTCCGCTGTCCACCAGAAGAACAGGTACATCCTCAATACAATACAACATGGCAAGCCCTCATATAAGATATGCACTCATATAAAGTACGGCACTCATCCAATGAATTGTTCATTGGACATGTGCTGTATTTTCCCATATCACACGAAAGATGAACAACGTTTGTATTTTCTCACACGATACACAAAGTAACACATGAGATAACTGCCATAAATTGTAGTTCAAACTACAGCTAGGGTGCGATATCGGCTGATATCGATATAAGTCTCAAAGTGAAAATCATTGCGCAGAGTGTGAGAATAGCCTTATACCTGACATGTCCATAAATAATAATTCTTATGTTTTATTTGACAAGCCACAAAATTTAATATTTATTGGTTCTATACTGTCTTTATAACAAATGATGTCGGACAAACAACCAAGTAGCATTTTATCCCGGATGAGCCCATAAAATAACACTTTGTCCCAGACGAGACCCCAGATAACATTTGATCATGACCGAGCCCCCAAATAACATTTTTATCCTGGATGAGCCCCCAAATAACATTCACTCCTGGACTAACACCCAAATAACGTCAGATCACGGACAGCCCTCAATTAACATTTTATTCCAGACGAGCCCCCAAATAACATTTCATTTTTATCCTGGGTGAGTCCACAAATATCATTTAATACCTGACGAACCCTCAATAAATATTCAATCCTGGACGAACACCCAAATAACATTAGATCCCATAAGTAACATTTTATCCTGGAAGAGCCCCCAAGTAACATTTGATCCCTGACAAGCGCCAAAATAACATTTGATCCCCGACAAGCGCCCAAATAACATTTTATCTCAGATGAGCCCCCAAATAACATTTTACCCCTGACCAGCCCCAAAATAACATTTCATCCTGGACGAGTCCCCAAATAGCAGTTGATCCCAGACGAGCCCCCAAATCACATTAGATCCCGGATAAGCCCTCAAAAAACAGTTTATCCCAGACAAGCCCCCAAATCACATTAGATCTTGGCCGAGCCCCCAAGCCCCCAATTTTCATCTTGGATGAGCTCTCAAATGACATTTGATCTCTGACAAGCCCCCAAATAACATTTTATCTCAGACGAGCCCCCAAATAACATTTGATCCTTGATGAGGGCCCAAATAACATGCTAGACGAACAACCAAATATCATCAGATCCAGAATGAGCCCCCAAATGACATTTGATCCTAGACGAGCCCCTAAAAAAAACATTTTATCCTAGACAAGCTCCCAGATAACATTTTATCCTAGATGAGCCACCAAATAACATTTTTCCCGGACAAGCCCCCAAATAAAACTTGATCCCAGACGAGCTACCAAGTAACATTAATTGAACATTTTTCACCTGACAAGCTCCCAAATTACTTTTTTATATATGTATACCTTAGGAGCCACCAAATAAAACAATTATAAAACAATAACCTTGCCAGCTTAGCATATTACAGGTTATGTGAGCTCCCCCCCCCCCTGAAATATAATAATCACCCTGGATTGTTCTCATAATGGCATCACGTTACACAGATATGTATATGTTGAGTTTTAACCTTTTCAAATACAGATGAGGGCTTTGCTGGCATTTCGAAAAGAAGATATAGAGTCTGAGGAAATGCAAAGTGGACACCTGGTATGTCCATGTAGCCAGCACCTGCGTGACAAGCTAAAAACCTACTACTTGGACCTCCTCGGCCACTGCAACCATCCAGGCCCTGTGGAAGATGGGGAGGAGGAGGAGGGAGATGGAGAAGCCCAGCAGCTGAGCTGGAGTGAGAAGCTGCTGGCACTGGTTGCTAGGCAAGAGGATAAGAAACCAGAAGTGGTGGACAGTTGTACAGGTGCGTTATCCTGTCACCAATATACTAAATAATAATCAAAATCAAGTTGTGGCTATAAACTAGGCCTACATCATTATATTATTTTACTTTCTACTGAACTTGATGTCAATGCAATTTATTTTTTTTTATCTTGAAAAAAAAGAAACTTTGTGATATGTCAATATGTATTTTCCTCTGAATGCTCAGTCACAACAATACACTATGAATTAAAATAGTTGTTTAATTTTATATTCAAATATATAATACGAATATAATATATCTACAGATTATTTCGGTGTAATTCAGTTGATACAGTTTAATGTATTTTATATGGTTTCTCATGTGCAATGTTGACTTTTGTTTATTTTTTTGCAGATTCTCACTTGTACAAATACATACCCATTTTACCTATACAGTTTTACGCTAATTTTTAAAATGTAGAAAAATATACTATGAACCAAAATAGGCTGTTCAATTTTATATTTAAAAATAAAATCTAATAGAAGATGTCTACACATTATTTCTGATTAATTCAGTTGATGCAGTTAATTGTATTTAATATGGTTTATCATGTGCACTGTTGTTCATTTTTTCTACAGATTCTGTACAGAAGCTAATCATCAACACGGTTATTGACTGGGCTAAGTCAGACTTTATTAAAAATCAGGCCGTAATCAGAGAGATGTTTAGCTTGCTGCACAGACAGTACGACGGCGTTGGCGAGGTGAGATAAACCTGCTGATTTGTTTGGATATTTTATAAGATAATGACATTTTCACTTATATATACTGTAGATCTGGTTTCTAGACTTCACGAAAAATCTCAAAATCACAAATTCGTGAAAATCTTAACACGCGAAAATTACCATATACTTATTACCAATTATATATACCACCTAGCAAACAGTGAGCAATTTGTATTCAAACAAACAGTTTATATATATTTAACTAAATAATTATACGGATGTTATGTCAATTGTGTCACCCTTTGTCTCATTCTCTCTATGTTGTATCTGAAATAATACGTTCCTGATATCATGACATATGTGTGTTTCAGCTGATACGTTCCTTGGAGAAGACGTATGTGATCAGCGTTAAGAGTCAGAATGATATAGTGTTGTTGCTGGAAGCTCTGAGTCAGGTTCGTCGTCTGCTCTTTGTACAAGTCGATCACCAGGAAGAAGAAATTCTCAAGAAAAGCATATGGTGAGATATGATAATATTATTCATTCATGACCAGAGCTCATTGTCTATTGCTACCACAAACTAAGCATAACATATCTGATAAATATCTGTGATTTATTGATGAAGTCCAACATGATATCTGGATAACATTACAAAAATGTGGCCCATGTCATCATGGCAACAAAGGACAGAAACATTATGTTTCATAAAAATATATTATGATCATAAAATAAAATACACAACACAAATCTAATACAAGATTTACAACACATTTTGTATTTATAGTTTGTATGTATAGTTATCGGCTTTAAATTAATATATAACCTTTTAAGTTATGAAAATAAACAGTAAAAGTGCATTGTATGAAATGTTTCTGACATTTGTATTTTTGGCAAAAAATGGGAATGAATTAAATTTGTTCAACTAAATTTAGAGTGTATGTTTCCATGTTACAGGGATCTTGCAGACAACAAGGTATTTTTCCAGCACCCTGACTTGATGCGGGCTCTGGGTGTACATGAGACGGTGATGACGCTGATGGTGAACACCCTGAACAAGGCTCAGCAGCAGTCCTCAGCAGCAGACATAGACACTAGTGACCAGAAGAGACGCTCATCTATAGCATCCAACTCACCAGATGCTGATAAGGAAGGCAGCGAGGTGCGGCAACCCTTCCTATATATAGTTAATGTGATTAATACGCCCACCTAGCACACGCAATACATCGATCCAATTGTGGTTAATTTTTGTTCTTGCAGGGTGACGGAGCTGACATGGTTCTCTCCTGTTGCCGCTTTCTTCACTATTTCACATGATCTTGTTTTATTCTTGCAGGGTGACGGGGCTGACATGGTCGTCTCCTGCTGCCGCTTCCTGTGCTATTTCTGCAGGACTGGGCGACGCAATCAACATGCAGTGTTTGATCATCTCAGCTACCTACTGGATAACAGCTGTATGCTGCTATGTGAGTGAAAGTTTATTCTCACATTTACCACAGGAGACATACATGACTGTTTTTAATGTTATAACCCTTCCTGTGACATAAAATAACATTTTTAAAAAGTTGTCAGCTTGCAAATTAAAAGGTGACATAGTTGTTCACGCTATTACTTCATAAAACTCGGCCATCGCTGACAATATTAGCATGTGCTGCTTTATGAATATAAGAAAAATATTTTCCGCACATTTTACCACATAAATATCACACCTTTTGTGTTAACCCTTAATATACCAAGTCATAGGATTTAAATTTTAACCCACTTAAAGGTGTGTCTCGCTACCATAATCTACAAATTTAAAGGACTAAACATTACTTAAATGCTGTAAAATGTCTAGAGTCTAGAGTCTAGAGTCTAGATACATTTAACATACATTTAATGCTCATTTCTCCCTCAAATGTATTGCTTGAAGAAGAAATAAAAATGCTGAAAACGGTTATATAATAACACTTTACCCTTAAAGCGATGAATATTTTTTATATAAACCATGGAGACCAATGTTTTTTTTTTATTTGTAATCATTATAAATGTCTTAGTTACCTCTTTCCGATTCATTTGAATACCTATGTTATGGGTCTTCGATCTTTTAAAATATTTTGTACACTTACAGGGCGGGGCTCGACTTTAGACGTCTGTAGACGTCAGATTCTGACGTCTGTAAAAGTCAGAATCTGACGTCTACAGACGTCGGAATCTGACGTCTACAGACGTCAGATTCTGACGTCTTAAGTCGATCCCCGCGCTGTAAGGGCTAATTGTTGATATCAAATATACCTTACTTGTGTCTTGCATACAGCTCGGCCCTCTCTGAGAGGTTCCTGCCCTCTGGATGTGGCTTACTCCTCTCTGATGGACAACAATGAGCTGGCTCTGGCGCTGAGAGAGTCAGACCTGGATAAGGTGGCTGTCTACCTGTCCAGATGTGGTCAACAGAGCAATCAGGATCTGCAGGCGAAGGGATACCCTGACATAGGATGGGATCCCGTGGAGGGAGAAAGATTCCTGGATTTCTTCAGATTCTGTGTCTGGGTCAACGGTAAGTTCATGATAACATCAGGCCCTATATTGTTATCCTTTTTTGTAAGTGCAAAATAGAGTGATTCATCTAGCTCTTTTTAACATGGCGCAGCGCCGTGTTGCTTTTTGTGAGCGCCGTGTTGCCTTCATGGACGCCATGTTGCACGTCATGAATGCCATGCTGCCCTTCATGAGTGCCATGTTGCCTTTCTAAAATTCAGCCGGTGAAATGCCTCTTTGGACTGTTGTTACGTCATATTCAACCCACCCTGGCCATTGTGACAGTGAAAAACACCTCAGTCACTGATGTCGCGCGTTACCAATATGTACACAGGCCGTTATCAAATATTGCGTCAAACCAGAGAGTGTTGGGTGAACGTGTTTGGTTGATGTGTTGGCATTGTCCTCCTTCAACGGGGTGGAGACTTAATTACGACATACACTATCATACATTAAAACACACCACTGCATTATTTGGTCCGACCAGTACATTTAAAGCCGCGAATGGAGGGTTATTGTTGATCAGACCAATTATCATGGTAGGCCTATAGTACTATAATCAGTCAGGTGTTACCGAGCTGTTGATTATGAGGAATCCTCGCTATGGTATGTGTTTTAAGTCAGTTGAAACCAGGGGCGGATTTAGACCGGGTTGACGTCAGCGTTTTAAAATCTATCAAATTACAGGGTTTGCGACTTAAAAATTGGCAAATTAATTGATTTGTGAGGGATTGGAACCCTGTCACCGTTTTGATGACAGGGTTCCAAAACAAAATTGATAGTTTATCTTTCTTTGTTGGTAAGTTAGGATGTTTCATTGTTCTCAAGATAAACGCTGACACTAAGACTTAGAGGTGTGAAATTTGCTCTACAAATCCAAAAGGCAGTAAGCTATCTGCTTACTTATAATGTAAGTAGATACTGCCTTTTGGCTTTGCATGGCAGTACAGGCCTGAATCCCAGCAAACACGGGACCGAACACGCTGGCCCGACATTGAAACAGCATCGTGTGAATACACGATGCTGTTTCAATGTCGGGCCAGCGTCCAAGATGTGCAAATAGGTCGTCATTGGGGACCGACTATTGCATAACATTCACACGACCCTTTGTTTCCAAAGACTTCTATAAATTAAAAAGGGCCTACACCTAGTTTTGAAGGCGCTCTACACATTAAAATTGTAGTAAGTTTGTTTTGTACAACTTTAAGGCAGTTTTTTAAATATTTTTTGTACTGATATAGATCTGGTAATATTTGCGAAGTTTTACTTTTCGCGAAGATAACAAAATAGAGAATTTAAAAATCTTTGGTGTGACCGAGCTGTTGATTATGAGGTATCCTCGTTATGGTATGTGTTTTAAGTCAATTAAACCCTTCGGCCGCGGCTTTTTCCACAGCTAAGAATGTAGATCTCCGAGGGTTTTATCCTATACGGATTGTATATTGATTCCTTATCTATTACAGGAGAGAGTGTTGAGGAGAACGCCAACCTGGTGGTCCGTCTGCTGATCAGGAGGCCAGAGTGCCTGGGTCCTGCTCTCCGTGGGGAGGGTGGAGGTTTACTGAAGGCTATGCAGGATGGAGTGCTGATGTCTCTACAGGTGGCGGCATCCAGAGACAGAGAGATGGCAGACTACCTGCTGGCTGTCACTGAGGAACAGGCAGATGACAGGGGAAACTTCTTGCAACAAAAGTCAGCGTTTTTTTACGTTCTAACTATTACATTTAAAAGTGTGTGGGGAATTTAATTTTTTTTCCAAAAGAGTGATGGCGGGGGAGCGGCAGATTAGAAATTATAGAAGACATGAGGGGGGGGGGGGGTTGGTAATAATATATATTATTGAAAATTACTGAGTCGGTAGTCATATTAGTGTTAATAATACTATTAATTTCTCCACTTATTGTAATACCATATGTATGATTGGCAATAACTGTTGAATATTGCCTGCTAATATTTTTTGTAATGTGAAGATGGAATTTTCAACGACATGTCCCGTTTCAAGTAATGAAAAAGTATATACAATTACGATATGTGACAATGTATAGGTGGATTCTTATATATCTCTTTCCAATCTTATTTTGTTTTCAGTAAGTTTGACTTTTCCATGCTGCCCCCTGAGGATGATGAAGACTACGTGGACATGGGAGGAGCCATTCTCACGTTCTACTCGTCTCTGGTGGAGCTACTCGCTCGCTGTGCTCCTGAGGCTCGGGCCATCAAGGAGGGACGCAGTGACAGTCTGAGAGCTAGGGCAATCCTTAGGTCTCTGGTCTCCATGGAAGACCTGGAAGGTGTGCTGGGACTTAGGTGAGGAACTCACAAATCACACACATACTAAGTTGTTTAAGGAATCGGATGTGCTTTAACCATTGTGCTGCTGAAACCACATACTGTAGATCTGGTAATTTTCGCGTGTTTAAGTTTTTTCGAATTTCTGATTTTGGGACTTTTCGCGAAGTTTAGAATTTGTGAATTTTTCTTTTTCTTTAGAAGCACTATTATAATAATAATAATTTTCGCGTGATTCTTTAATTCGCGAATTCGCGAAATTCGCGAAAATTAAAACCACGCGAATATTACCACATCTACAGTAGGCTTATACGGTTTCAAACACGTTTTAGATCAATAGAACTATCTCTAAATTTGATAAAATACTTTTCAGTAGATGCTTAGTTAGTCCAATAATTCAATATTGGAGCTGTCTATTTTTCATAAAAATAAATATTGTTTTCGTCATTTGAAGATTTGGAAATTGCGTCAGCAATTCCAGCTTCAAATGAATGAAAACAATTCAGCAGCACAAGGGTTAATCAATCAATCAATCAATCAATCAATCAATCAATCAATCAATCTATCAATCAATCAATCAATCAATCAATCAATCAATCAATCAATCAATCAATCATTCAATCAATCAATCAATCAATCAATCAATCAATCAATCAATCAATCAATCAATCAATCAATCAATCAATCAATCAATCAATCAATCGATCGATTGATTGATTGATTCAATCAATTGATTGATTCAATCAATCAATCAATCAATCAATCAATCAATCAATCAATCAATCAATCAATCAATCAATCAATCAATCGATCAATCAACCTGATAATTGTGAATGTTTTTGTTTTGTGCTTTTTCTGATTGACAGGTGGTAAGTCTCTGTATTTTGTTAATAAATGTTTATTTGCACCTCTCTAAGACGTGTCGTACTTACGCTCCATCATGTTGTTTTATATTCACACAGATGGTATTTATTAGAATAAAATTACTTGAATAAACAGTGTTATCATATATCAAATATGGTTAATGCATACTTGCGAATAAGTTAAGTTAATAAAATGGATTGTAATAAACTCATTGAATCTAATAGTTTTTTTTACCATTATTTATGTTTTTGTGTTGTAATCGTTATTTGTGTTACGTTTAAAGAAAAATAGTTTTCTTTTATATAATGACATAAAAATAGCCTGACATAGTATGAATTGTAAACCCTTATAACACTGAGCTTTTGAATTTCAAATTTCAGTAATTTTAAGTTGTGTCTCGCTACCGCGAACCACAACTTAAAGTGATTGAAAATTACTTGAATTTGTGAAAATATAGTCACAACATATATCAGTGCGACAGATTTGAGACGTACTTTACTTTACACAAGTGGTAATAAAAACACAGATATCACTGTAGTTGACACCAGTGTTCCAAGGGTTACGTATTATCACAGTATGTAATGATCACCCTTTATATAATATAACCCCTGTTATTTGTAGGATAATATTACCTGTGGGTAAGATGGAGGCAGCTAAGCCAGAGGAGGGAGACGAGGATGCCCCTCCTGCGGGTAATATGCCCCCGGGTCTGCTGCCTCAGCATAAGGCCGCCGTGGTACTCTTCCTGGAGCGGGTCTATAGCATAGAGGATCAGAGGACATTCTTCAGGCTCCTGGAGGACTGCTTCCTGCCTGACCTCAGAGCAGCCACCACACTGGATCAGGTAGGGGAATCGCTTCACTACGAGAATACTCTTTTGACCCTAGCATAGAACGCTGAAATATCTTTTTATACTGTATATCTGGTAATTTTCGCGTGTTTAGATGTTCGCGAATTCGGGATTTTAAGACTTTTAACAAAATCTAGAATTCGCGAATTATCGATTTCGATGATACGTAACGCTCGTAATAATAATTTTTCGCGAATTTTTTCTCCTCGCAAAATTCGCAAAAATTAAAAACTAGCGAATGTTACCAGATATACAGTATACCATTGAGACCAGAGGTGTTTTTTTCAATTTGAAATCACCATAAATGTCTTAGTTAGAGCTCGTTCCGCTTCATTTGAATACCATGTGTTATGAGTCAATGGCCATCATAACTATTTAATTCTTTCAACGCGAGACCGTTTTTAGACGTCAGAATCTGACGTCTACAGACGTCAGATTCAGACCTCTAAATACGATCCTCGCGCTGAAATGGTTAACCTTTGTGCTGCTGAACCCGTATATATACGGCTTCAAGCATGTTTTATATTTAAAAGAAATATATGGAAATAAAAAAAAAAGGTGGATGTTAGTTAAGCCAATACTTCAATGTAGAGATGTCTTTTATTGATAAATGACTGATAGTTATCATAAAATTTTCACAATAAAACGAGCCCATGAACTGTAATCACTTCCAAGCAAACAAAGAAGGATATGGGTCTTTGTTTTATGTACTGTAGGATTCTGCGTCAGGCATCAGCAGTTGATATTGCAATTTAGCGTCAGAATGTGTATGTTGTGTTTTGTGTATGCTAGGCTTCCGCGTCAGAAGTTGATATGGCTCTGATTATTGTACTTTAGCGTCAGTATGTGTATGTTGTGTTTTGTATACTCTAGGCTTCCGCGTCAGAAGTTGATATGGCTCTGATTATTGTACTTTAGCGTCAGAATGTGTTATGTTGTGTTTTGTGTATGCTAGGCTTCCGCGTCAGAAGTTGATATGGCTCTGATTATTGTACTTTAGCGTCAGTATGTGTTATGTTGTGTTTTGTATACTCTAGGCTTCCGCGTCAGAAGTTGATATGGCTCTGATTATTGTACTTTAGCGTCAGAATGTGTTATGTTGTGTTTTGTGTATGCTAGGCTTCCGCGTCAGAAGTTGATATGGCTCTGATTATTGTACTTTAGCGTCAGTATGTGTTATGTTGTGTTTTGTATACTCTAGGCTTCCGCGTCAGAAGTTGATATGGCTCTGATTATTGTACTTTAGCGTCAGTATGTGTTATGTTGTGTTTTGTATACTCTAGGCTTCCGCGTCAGAAGGTGATATAGGTCTGATTATTGTACTTAGCGTCAGTATGTGTTATGTTGTGTTTTGTGTATTCTAGGCTTCTGCGTCAGAAGTTGATATGGCTCTGATTATTGTACTTTAGCGTCAGTATGTGTTATGTTGTGTTTTGTGTATGCTAGGCTTCTGCGTCAGAAGTTGATATGGCTCTGATTATTGTACTTTAGCGTCAGTATGTGTTATGTTGTGTTTTGTATACTCTAGGCTTCCGCGTCAGAAGTTGATATGGCTCTGATTATTGTACTTTAGCGTCAGAATGCGTTATGTTGTGTTTTATGTATTCTAGGCTTCTGCGTCAGAAGGTGATATGGCTCTGGCTTTGAACCGCTACCTGTCTAACCCAGTGTTACCGCTCCTGACGGCCAATGCGGACTTCTTCCACGATGCGGATCACGCTGCCTCCCTGGTGGAGTCCACATTACACACTACCTACAGACTCAGCAAGTGCAGAACTCTCACCAAAATACAGAGAGAAATGGTCTCAGATTTCCTCGTGGCACTCACAAAGTACGTTAACCCTTTCAGGCCTGAATTTACCATTGTCATCTTCATTCACTACAAGCCGCGAATTGCTGTCGCAATTCCCGACTTGTAGTGAATTAAGATGATTTGTTGTGGTTTAAAAATTAAAGAAAATTACCATGTACTGGCGAAACCAGTTCCACGGAAATTTTTGTTGTAAAACCCCTGGTTGTAGAAATATTAAGCCTGTTTTCAGGGATGTTAAATGATGCCTTAATGCATCGTGAGGGCTTAAAGGGTTAAATCTGAGTAAAAACATCTCTGAATTTATATTACTCGCTACACTTTTAAATCAATAATACACTTTAGTTTTCAATTTGTGATATTTTAAAATATTTACCAGATAATTTACCAGTCTGCAATAAATCAGTTTGTCAGTGTTCCTGAAATATTTCACCAGGGTATTTGCCAATCTGTAATGGATGTTAGCTGTGTCAGTGTTTGTACGGAAACAGTGATGCTGGGCCAACCAACTGTCTATTTTGCAGTTCTGAGGCAACAATCTATACGCTGATAGACATGCTATTTTATTTCCCACATGCTATATATTTACATGTTATACATAAACTAAGACACAGAAATCTACACCCCTGTTTATATGTTGTTGTTTTTAGTCAGCTGCGACCACCAATGATGACGAGTTTGTTGAGGGAGCTAGTGCTTGATGTACCTGCTCTAAATGAGAACACTATAGTCCCTCTCAGGGTAAGTGAAACTCTTGTACTTTTATTATGTTGAGTCTTCCTTCTACTGATGTTCTAGAAAATGTATTTCGCTGTATTATATAGTAGTTAAGCTTACACAAGTTGTTCGCTGTAGTCCTTACAACGCTGATATTTGTGAATAATTCATGGAGACCAAAGGTGTTTTTTCAATTTGTAATCATCATAAAAATCTTTCCGCTTTATTTGAATAACTATGTTATGGGTATACGGCTATGATATATTTGTTTAATCTTTCAGTGCTTGGACCATCTTTATACGTCATAATCTGACGTCTACAGACGTCAGATTATGATGTATAAAGATGGTCTCCGCACTGAAAGGTTTTTATCAGAATATCTGAGATCCCATAATACGAAAGGGAGAGGGTGCAAAAACTAATTAACAAATAAATAATACAATAAGCCCTCAATTTTTAAAAAAATCGATAGAATACACCCATGTATCCCTGGATTTGACCTTCCACTTCAATATCGCATATTTCAATCCCTTTGCATGCTTCGCCTAACCTTGCTGTTAACACACGAAGATGTGACAGATGATGATGCTGTAAAAATATGATAGGCCTAGTTGACAAGGTGTGACGGAGCCATCTGACAATAATGACATCGCGGAATACAAAATGGGCTTCACCTAAAAATGCATTTCTATTAATGATTAGCCTGTTTTTCAACTAGCCCATATCACTATTCCAGCATTGCTTCTCAGTCTAGTTGTTGATCACTGCTATGATGACATCACAATCTTATTTGTGATATCAAGTAATGGTAAATAAAACTTATTTCGACTTGCACGGATTGTAGATTATAATTAATATTTTCAGATTGTAAACATACAATGCAGCACAGCCTTAAATTTATTTAGTAACATTATCTATTTGCAACATAAAAATAACCACAACAATCAGAATATTACATGCCTATATGTAAGTATATCGCTTTAACGTGATTAAACGACTGAACTTTTTAACGGTTCTTTCATCATTTTTAACGAAAATAATTATATAAAACTGATACATTTTACAATTCAACGATGACACAAATATTTTTGTAAAAACAGGAAACACCAAATGGTCTTTTATTTTGTTCGTATTTTCTTCAGCTTGTATCTTCTGCGCTTTTTTAAGCTCTCCCTGCGTACACCTTGAGACGTAACTCTACTTGACAGATTGTCAGCTCTTTTATTGCGTCGAATTGAGACGCGTCGCAAGGTGTATGTATGATAACGACGCAATTCAACTCCAGTTTGATTATTTTGATTGTACAAAAGCTGGGACAAACTGGATAAAATATGTTTGATTGAGTTGAGTCGCGTCTCAATGTGGCTTAACTGACTGCTATGTATGTCTTTTGTTTGACATATGTTGTAATGCCTTAAACATAATGCCGCTTTTAAAGATGTTTAGCGGCCTTCCACTTGCACGTTTGCTGAATAAATATGTGCTAAAAATGTGCTAAGGCCTGTATCATGGTATGCTATTGTTTGATTGAGATATTTTTTCTGTCTCAGATATATTCTCAGCTTAGAACGGATATATATTTTTATACTTTTAAAAATATATTTCATTAAGAAAAAATACTAGGCTAGGTATGCTACATCATTTATGCGAAAATTTAGTTCTGGATAGCAAAAGTATTTAATGCCCACACAGAAATTCTCAAGTTAACTGAAGTTACAGACACTACTGGCGATTTATAAATGCCGTTTCAATTTGACAAATACAAGACAATTATGGGAAGAGTTCAGGAGTGGTAAAACAACACCAACCTTTCATTGTTATATAGAGGAAGAAGAATACGGTTATCGTACACGAAAGACTGGTATATGCGACGCAATTCCATTGTTATTCTTAACATACAGAAAGATACATTTATTCTGAATGATGAGATTAATTCAGAATATTACTTAATTTTTGAATACGATTCATTTGTACACTATTTACATATTCTCAATATTGTTCCGTCTAATAATGATGAAATAGATGCAGGTTAGGAAGTTAATTGCTCGTTTATGTGAAAATTATGGTTTTTATAACTTGGGGAGACAATGTCATTGCTACAGCCATATTATTTTCAGGTTCTCGCAAGCACCTTTCTTAAGGTAACTTCTGTGGCTTGATGACTCGCATCGCTGTAGGAATGATTGTATTAAGTTTGTCAAGAGTAGAGTCTCAATAATAATCACAAGTCAACCCTGTACTCTGTATCATTAACACATGCTAACATCTCCTGTAACAATATATCTGTCATCATCTATCTAGATGTATCTGTATATGGTTGTTTAAAATACGGCTAGCATTATATATATAACAATGGTAAATTTACATTAAATTAGTTTATAAGTCATCAGACAGTCGTAAATGACCATCAACTGACTTGTTTTAAATTATTTAAATATATACTAATTTTAATAATCCTAGACATGTGTTGTTTTGATGTGATTTTTAGAGGCTTTAGTAACTGTTTTTGTAATCGCTCAATGAAGTCAGAATGGTCACTTTACAAGTTTGTATTTATATAAAGAGTATATGTATTTCAAAAGGTGTAGCTCTACAAACTTTAAAAGTTAAAACAAATATTAAACAAATATGTATGTAGAGACTTATTTGGAATAAATGAGCTAGAAACTAATCTTTATTTAGACCGCTTTAACTTTTAGAATAATTTTTGTTTCAAATATATTTGTAATAATTAGATTAAGTGTGCTCGCTGGTTCGAATGATTATATTATAGGTTAATTTTATTTTTAATATTATTTCTATTAATAGCCGAGTCATAACTTATAATCGCCATTATATTGGCAGTTTAACACTCACTAACATAAATTATTTATAACTCAATATCAGTGTTTTAATTTTTTTTAAAACTCATGCAATGTGACTTTTTTGTGCTGAAAACGTGGTTTCAGTCCCAATCACTGGGTAATTGTTCAATTTCAGCGGCTGATCCAGAAAGGTGGTCTTAATACAAAATATGTTTTAACCAAGGAATAGATTTTTCAACTAATATATAGAGGCTTGACACACATTTTGAGTGCCAAATACCGATATTTGGACAATTTTGGTCAATGCTCAGGCCATGTAGTTTCGGAAAAGGGCCTGAACTCACCACTGTTCCAAGTCACATCAGCATCTCTGGCGCACTCCAGACATTGCCACGGTGTTGGCTTAGCATCTGGGGATACAAAGTGACCTCATCTTTCTTAAACCCGTCCACGAACCAAACATATATCGATTTTTCAGCTAGTATGTAGGGGCTTTTGAGTGTCAAATATATTTTTTGTATCCTATTTAATTTAGTAGTATTTTAGTTGCAAATTTGAATAGATAAATGTATTAGCTTTATTTTCAACATGTTGGATTTAACAGACTTTTGAGTTTGTTTCTAGTTTTGTTTCTAGTTTTACTTTACAATATTATACAATTTTGTTTTTGTAGAATTACTTTTAATGAATTTTCATCTATTTTGTTGTATTAAATGTAGGTTTTCGCCAGTGACGTTTTGAGGACATTTTTCGTCTTTACAATTTAACTTTTATTTAGTTCCAGTTTTTGTTAGTAAGATAATTGTATGCTGTGCCAATACTATTCCTATCAAAGCAAATTATTTCACAGCAAAGCTAAATAAAGGCAAACATCCAAACTATAAGTAGCTCGTTTAATTGCATGGCAGAGACATCGTGCTCCCATTAAAGAAAGTGTGAAGACGTGAATTTTGTAGTGCTTCTGAATTCTGTACATACAATCAAGTTTGATAGAGCTGTATCAAGTATATTTAGATATTAGATTTAGGTCTCTTCAGAATTTGCAGTGTGACTTGATTGTGTGATCAATTTTCTAGTCATCTTCTATTAGTATTTTTCATTTTATAGAATGACTAGAGATAGTCATATATATAGTATTTGTCTGTGTACTGATACATGAGAACACTTTGATTTCTGTGTGTCTGTATACAATGAAAACAACTAGCTGTCTTTAACCTTAAAATGCACTTGTGACATTTAATTTTATGCATCACATGACATATTATTCATGCATAACAATTATATTCCTGTCCATTTTACATCTAATCAAAGTTGATTCGAAATGGATTGTCATTACACCAAATAATCATAGAAACATTATACCACAATGTAGGCCCTACAAGCAACTATTGTGTACTGTAGTAACACTTTGGGATAATTGTTTTATCTCGACAATCATATATTTATAAAAAATGTTCCAATTTATATAAGCAATGACACGGCCTACCTAGTAGACTATCCATTGTCAAAATAAATTATATATATAGCGTCATTCATGATCCATATAGCTTTCTACTCCCGATCAACGTGAAGAGTGGCCTGTCGCTGCCGTCATTTAACTGCTATTTAAATTAAGGCATGTAGTTATGCAATGCGCTTTGAAAATATTGTCATGTTGTGTTGATAGATTAGGCTTACTTGCCATACAGTAAATATGTACATAATACTATATTTTGTTCTGTCCACAGGTCTTGACCAATCACTATGAGCGTTGTGGTCGTTACTATGGCAGCACAGGTTGGGGTAGTCAAGGTACCGCTACAGAAGAGGAGAAGCGTCTGACCATGATGCTGTTCAGCGGTATATTTGATTCTCTGGCTCAAAGGGTACGTTGTTCAGAGATTCTGTAGCAATATCGTCTTCTTTGCATAGTAGGTATATTTGGACAAAAGTTAGTTCACCCCAAACAATTAATGTACATAGGCCTACCAATGTTTATCGTTGAGTCGCTGGCTGATTTGCAATTGAGCTAGACCACCTGTTCATTTTCTGTAACTAAATTATTTTAAAGTGCTCGGCTTTGAGTATATGCTGCGACACAATGCCCTCTGTAAAAAAACGTTGAAATTGTGTTTTACGATGCAATGCACGATGCTTGGCATCGTTTTTAATATGAATCGCTTATAAAAATAACGTAATTCATTCTAGCAAATTGTAAGTAATACATGGGTTGTTAATCTCAGATACACTGTTCCACCTTTTTCGCCAGGCATACGATCCTGAGCTGTTCTCCAAGGCCTTACCGTGTCTGTCTGCGATTGGCTGTGCCCTGTCACCTGACTACTCACTAACCAATCAGAGCAGTAAGTTGTACGAGCAGCTTCAGGCTCAGAGTCACGGAATGTACAACCCACAACCCATCGCTACCACCAGGTATGTGCAACCCTACGCTACACCAGGTATACACAACCCACAATATTATTATTAATACTAATACAATACAGTGCAAACATTAAATAATGACATGTCTCGAAGATTAATTTTTCCAATATTATAATAATGGATATATCAATATTGCCCTTCGTATCCGATGGTGATGTAAAGGTAATATGTAATAAATGTTTTCCAATATTCCTATTATTTATCTTCATTTCCAGGATTCGTCTGAGCGATCAGCTTGCCATTGCTGGTAAAGATTTTGCCGAGCACTTCCATGACACCTGGGCTCTTGAGAAGGTGAGATACACAGGCCTATTTATGCATTCCATACTTGTGGCATTTGCGTTTCGTGCATTTAATATTTTTGATGAAAATAAACGTCGTGATTTCAACCCTAACTCGACCAGGTCGCCATTAACGTGATCGCCTGGTCACATTGACAGGGTGAAGCAATTATATCTATCTGAAAGAATCAATTAGGATCAGCGGGATTCGCACCGTCAAAGAGAAAAAACGAAATTCGATAGATTCGTAGATCCGAATGTACGAGGCGCGAAGCGCGGAGTATATTCGGATCTACGTATCTATTGTAATTGAGTTCTTTCTTGGACTTAAAATACACAGAATATGTGCAGATGTTCCAAGATTTGATATAGAAATCCTGAATTTCGTTGTCAGTAGGCCCTATGGCTAAACCATGAAATATTAGACATGCAGTTTCATGGTTAAACCCGTAGATTGTGCCCGACCTGACCAGTACAATATTACAGTATTTTGAATGCATGATAAAGGCGAATCAGTCAGGCGCTCTACCAAAGTTCAACGTCCCTTTATCTTTTTAATATGAAATTACCGATGCTAATTGCAGCTTTAGATGGGTGTCAAATTATCAATTACAATTATTATTAATTAAAAAAATAGTTTTCATAATCTCATTTCAAAATATTAAATATATTTATAAATGTTTGTTTTGTTTATGGTGAATGTGATTAATCAGTTATATACAGGTACTACTTTATTTCCTATAGATTGACGGTGGCTGGACATACGGCCATACATATGACGGCGATAAAAAGCAGCATCCAAACATGATGGCTTTCAAAAATCTGGCGGAAAAGGTTAGAATATTCAACACAATAGCGTTTTCAATGTGAATTGTTTAAAATCCAGACGACAGCAATTATATACTACGTTGTTTTATTATGTGTTTTATTACAAATAATATGATTTTAAAATAATATTTTAAAACAAGGGAAGAAAATAAACTTACAATGAACTAAACTCAAGTAAATTAGAAATATTAATTAAATGTATAGATATATATCCAGTCTAATAACATAATCCATAAGCTACATACCATTTGTGAAGTCAGACCATTTCATTTGACCTTTTTACACTAAATTTTTTATATTTTTTACAAAACATCAGCCAACATCAAATTACTGACAAGCGAAGGACAAAATGCACACACCAAACTTAATCAATTAACATATACATATGAGTAAAATGTATAGACCAAATATTGCTATTCAAAGCTGAAGTGCGGTAGCCTAACTGCTTACTTTTGGCCAGTGTGACGCAATCCATAAACAGTGTAACATTTGTGAAGCCAAACTATTGGATTTGATATTTTCAACCCAGAATACCATACTAGCCTACTTAATTTTAAAGTACACTGATTTAGGCTTTTGACGGCGGTAAAGACAATCTACCACAATCTGAAGTTGAATCTCTTAGCAGTGTAAGATTTGTGAAGCCAATTAACCCTGATCCTGCTGAGTTAATTTATTTTAATTTTCAGCCACTTGAAGTTGTGTCTCGCTACCGCGACCCACAACTTCAAATGGCTGAATATTATTCATATTTGTTTAATATTAGCACAAATATTTGCAAATCTTGATGTTTAGACACACATTTCATTTCCAATAACATTTTTTAGTTGACTAATAAAACAGATTGGGAGCTACACTAGTCTTGATCAGCAGGATAACTGTTTGATTTTATTTTTCTCATCACGACAGGAGCGTGCGAAGTATTCCCAGCCTGTTGAGCAGATCCTTAAATCCATGTTGGCCTGGGGATGGACGGTGGAGATGGACGCCTCCCGGACCGGTGCCAGGGGTCAACTCAAGCGTAAGATGTCAAAGGTCGCCCTGGTAAGCAAACACACAGGATGGAAAAATGAGCACTGGGTGCAAAGGATCTGCTGATCATAGCTAACCCTTGTAGTGCTAGGTCCGTATATATACGGTTTCAAGCCAGTTTCGAATCAAATGAAATGTTACTGACTTTATGTTTTGTTTATAATGGTGATCAATTCATTAAATATTCAATATCGAAGAATAAATAGTAATATCTTTCATTATTTGAAGCTGGAAATTGTGTCACCAATTCCAGATTCAAATGAATGAAAAATAGGAAACATGTGTGTCTTATAGTAATATTTTTTGTCATTTAAAACTGGAAATTGCGTCAGAAATTCCAGCTTTGAATGAATGAAAAATCAGAAAAAAAAACAATTCAACAGCACGAAGGCTAATGATCATACTCTGTACGCTTTATGTCACACAATTTATTTTTCCATCCGTTACATCGGTGGCATTGGTTTAACACTTGGTTTTTAGGATAACAGCAAGACTGGAAACTAGTGTTAAACAAAGTGAATTATTATATTTTAGCAACATATTTTCTGATTGCTTGATTAAAATTTACTTGTTTTGATAGATTATAAATGCAAAGAATATATATTCCTATCCGTTTTATTCTTTCAGCAAACAATCGTGAGCTATTTCACGGGTTCTATTTAAATTACAAATCACAAAGTGTTTATTGCAATGGGAAAATGTGTTATTTGACTGTTTCATTTTTATTGTTTGTCCCTTCATGATTTGTTTACTACACCATACATCGCATAATCTGCTGTGTTACCAATATATGCATGTCATATACATAATAACGAAATAAACATTATCTTGTTGTTATGTATTTATTGCAATGAATTGAACAATGTTACATTATAAATTATCAATTTAACTGGTATTACTCCTTTGGTAATTCAGTAAATAAACAATATATATAAAATAAACAATTGATAATTAAATCGTTTACACATATATTTTCACATATACTTGATGTTATTAATTAAATAATAAAATATATAGTTGAAAGGTATTTAAATACAAATGTTAGGTTTCTAAACCTAGGCTTAAGTATACATATATTACATATCTATATATGTTCTATTATTCTATTGATTGAAGGCTTTTGCTTTCCCCGTACCCACTAATTTGTCCACCCCTTCTCATGTGTGTTTAACCTCTCTCCCACGCGGGGTTGCCAGCCGCCCGGCTCTCTATTACAGGGTGATTATACTCCGCGACCCGCTGACCTCCGCAACGTCACCTTGACCCGGGCCATGGTGGAGATGGCAGACAAAATGGCGGAGAACGGACATGAGCTGTGGGCAGTGAAGAAGAAAGCGCAGCTGGATAGAATGGGTCAGTCCACACTAGACAAATGCTATAGGCAGCGCGGAATATTTTTTATATAAACCATAGAAACCAAAGAATTTTTTTCAATTCGATATCATCATAAATGTCTTAGTTAACTCTTTCTGATTCATTTGAATACCTATGTTATGGGTCTACGATCATTTTTAATATTTCCACTCTCACAGTGCAGGGATCGGCTTTAGACGTTAGAATCTGACGTCTACAGACGACAGATTCTGACGACTAAAGTCGATCCCCGCACTGTAAGGGTTAGTAAAACAAATATTACACATTTAAGCCTCTATCCGCTAAGTTATCCTATACCCACAACGTTTAGTCATATTTGTTTAATTTGAGACCAAAGTTTTTCAACTTTTGATGTTTACATTTTACTAAACACCGATGGACCACTGTAAAGGTTTAAATTGAACTAAACAACGATAAACCACTGTGAAGGTTTATATTTGACATTTTATTTGCTAAATAATATAAGCTCACAATACACCCCTTTCAATAACAACACGCCACACAGTGACCAAAGCTGAACTGTTTTGTTCAGACTAATGTTACACCCTTTTCAATAAAAGCACGCCACACAGTGACCAAAACTGAACTGTTTTGTTCAGACTAATGCTCACGCGCAAACTCGTGCAAAGTGTGTATACGTGATAATTATGCCCATGTGTCTTTTTTCTGCAGGTGGAGGTGTCCATCCACAGCTTGTGGCATATAATGTCCTCACTGACAAAGAGCAGAAGAAACACAAAGAGAAAGCTCAAGATCTCCTTAAATTCCTGCAAGCAAACGGCTTCAGAGTAATGGGGTAAGGTTTTTGTTACCTCGGTACATATGGACATATGTTCTAGATCTAATCATCAAAATGTATTTTTTTCGAGAATCTAAATCCTTGCTTTTGATACTGTAGATCTGGTAATATTCGCGAGGTTTTACTTTTCGCAATTTCGCGAGGAGGATAAATTCGCGAATTCAAGAACCTCGCGAAAATAATAATTATTATTATTATTATTATTATAATGCTACCTGTCATCGAAAATGACCAATACTAGCCTACAGTCAACTTTCAATGCGACAGTACGCGCCTGCTATTGATGACGATGATTGAAACCGTTTTCCTAATTACTAGTAGCCTAATTAATGTGTCTGTATAACAATACCGCAGTCCATTGTCACCAGTCCAGCTAAAACTGGAAAGTATTCCAACGCTGAGTCAACGCTGGCCTGGTACTTCCAGCTTTGACCCAACATTAAACCAACATTTGGCAAGGACATACGAGAGTTTAGGCACGCGTCGTGATCTGAGTTCAACCCACTGTGTGCATAGTGATTGCCGTAATTGGTATTACGTAAGAGAGTGCGGTGACAGTGGATTACGCCTACTTTTGAAAGCGATAGATAAGGGGAATAGTTGATTTCACGGCTGAGTAAGTGCCATGACAACGTGACATTTCACAGCTCAGAGACTATCTGTTAGATCTAAAAAATGAAATGAATCGGGCTTTAGGCCACCTTTGTGCACATATAGGCTAAACTGGGCCAGGAGAACCTCCTGAGGATGGTGAGATGATTGTGATGACACTGTCCTCCAGACACGGGACTCGAAATTCGAGCCCTGGCGGTCTGAGGCCGAGCACGCTACCTCTCAGTCACGGAGGCTCCCCACAATACTGACTTTCACACGTGGATGGGGAAGAAACATTTTTGTTTATTTTAAACGCCGAGACCGGGAACGGAACCCCGAACTCTGGCGTGAAAGGCAGCGGTGCTAACCACTACCCTAGGGCCCCCGCCCATGTTAGATCTAATCACGATTGAGGTTTTTTTTCAAATTTAAAAATTCGCGAAAACTAGAACTCGCGAAAAGCTCCAAAAACACAAATTCGCGAAAATTGAAACTCGCGAAAATTACCCGATTTATTTTATATACTTTGGTCGTGTCGGTCGTGGTGGTGCAGTGGTTAGAGCTTGCGCCTCTGATATTGTAGTAGGAGGTTGCGAGCTCGAATCCCACCACTGCCACTTGACTGGACAAATACCGGATCAACTAATGCCTGGTTCACTAATACCGCCCTAGATAATGCCGGGACAGGGCTGATAATAATGTGTCCCATGATAATTATGTATAGTATGTGTGGTTATTTCTGTACCACGAGTACGAATAAAATACATTATTATTATTTGCTGATATAATAACATGTTGAAGTTATAATATCGGCTGACATGGATTTAATTTCAAATGACAGCTCCGCTTTATAATGTACAATCTCAATTTATTTTGGATAAAAAAACGTCACGTTGTAGCAATCTGTTGTTGTATATGTAGGAGCGCTATGCACGGAGGTCAGCATACATCTACAGGTCGAGGTCAGGAGGGGGGTGCAGGCCAGGCGTCCACAGAGAAACGATTTGCCTTCAGTCTGCTGGAGAAGTTGCTGGAGTACGTGGATAAGGCGGCTTATAACATGAAGAACACCAAACCTGCCACCCGCTTCAGCCGCAGGAAGAGCTTCAGCACCGCCACCGAAGACGTCAAATTCTTTGGAAAGGTAGACGGGGTTTGCGGTGCACAGACTAAACCATGGGAACCTTTCCCTTTATAAAAAAAACTTAGAATACGGGAAAACACACAAATGTATATGTTCTTGATAATATACGATAGTAAAACATTAGCTGCACGAGTCGATGCAATTAGACAAATTTCCCCCTGTTACAGAAATAATATTTCGTCTTACTGACAATACTGATCTGTCAATAGTAACATCGTTAAAAATATGTAGCAGATGTGCATACTGAATACTGGGACCTTTGGATATAACCATGATAACATCATAAGATCAAGTGTAACCATTGCTAGAATGGCGGTAGTGAATAAACAATTACGTCGATTCAGCATCAAACCTACCTAGATTAGCATTTTAATAATAATATGGTGTTACAAACCATATTTGATTCAGGTATAATCAAGCTTGATATTCATATAATTTTTGTATGTATGCATTTATTAATGGGTTTGCCAAAAAATGTTCTCAAATCAGCAGTTGACAGATAAATTACCTGAATGAACTGACCTGTCGATGCTCTGTTACAGGTTGTACTTCCATTGGTAGAGAAGTATTTCCACGCTCACAAAAGCTACTTCATCACGAACCCAAACGTACCTCAGGCATCGGGTACTGCCTCCATCAAAGAAAAGGAGATGACTGCCAGGTGTGTACAGCTTTCACCATTGATTAATGGAACCCTAGCGCCGAAGGCGCTGAGAGTAGTTTTAAGACAATCGGGGCTTACTACAAATAGTAGTCCCCATATAGCCAACCATTACATGTTTATGTTTTATTTCATAACTCTACTTTTACTCAGATATTGTTGTCACATATGGTGTCGTCCGTTGTCCGTTGTTGTCGTGGTCCAGCTTGTGAAATGTAGTTAATTCATCATTTTTCAACTGTTAGCATTTAATGGGTATTTCTTTTATTACAACCTATACCTCTGATAAATGCTAAAAGTTGTCGAGTTTGTCATAATGTCTCATTGCTCTGAAAATAGGTTTTACCTTTCAATCTCGGTTATTACGTCGTCAAATACTTAGTCTGTCAATGTATTCGCTTCAGCGTCATTTGGAGTTACCGGTAATAGCTTTAATAGAATCGTTAGCCCCCGAGCCAACACGACAGGGTAAAACCGTGGAATTTTAGCATCCTGTCTGCTGAAATTCTTCGGATAAAAATCCCTGATGCCTTCAGTGTATGACTGATAATGGTATTATAGCATACAATGAGGGCAAGCTTTCACCAGAGATCATGTACCATATATATCCATTGAAGGGACTAGCCCACCAGAAAATTGTAGTCATGGTTGTCGCAAAAGTGAAACCATCATCAACGCTAATTGTTATATTTATTGCTAAAATGGTTTTATAATATTTGAAGACTAAAACTAGGTGTTTGATCCTCTTTAGCATACATAATATTATTTTCCAAACATAATACGATGTTTATTATTATACATGTCAATGTTGTGGGATAATTACAAAAGGGTGATATACCGTATACTTCGGACAGTTAAGCATTATAGTCACTGTTATATTGTATGTATGTGATGCTCATATAATAAATATAAAAAATCTACTCATCGTATAAGTTATACCATTACCGGTTTTATTAAACCCCTTCGCTGTAGTCGCTAAAGTGTTCCATCTGATTGACACATACAACACTTTTACTTCTAGGGACATAACGTCCCCTTGGACTTAGAAGGTGCTAAGCTGCCACTTTCTAAAGTGAAAGTTTAGCACCTTCTAACTCCAAGGGGACGATAATAAATTCGGTCAATGCCATATCTTATAAATGACATTCGACCTATTAGGTGATCTCAGAAAATGACTCTTATTTTGTGTTTGTAGTCTGTTATCTATTCTGACTTTACTTCTGAGACAGGTAATGATAGTTTTTGTTTGTGTTTGTAGTTTGTTCTCTAAGCTGGCTTTATTACTGAGACAAAGAATCACAGCTTTTGGACATGATGTACAGATCTCAGTGAGATGTCTACAGACTTTGGTACAGGCCATAGATGCAAGGTACGAAAACTCCAGATATAAACAATTACAGCTACGCAGAAATATTCATATGTTTTGAAACATTATACGATTGTAGTAGAATCGCATTTGTAAACTAACAAAATATACTTTAAACGTGATCTTAAAATGCAATATAAGTGTAGTCTAAAAGACTTGGTAAATATATAGACATGTCGCTAATTATTGCAAAGCCCTCCTCCAGCTCAGTGAAAATACAAAATTTTAGTAATGCAAAGTGATGCTTTAAAACATCATGAGGCTTAGATGATTAAATATATAGGCTATTTTTTTTACAGAATTGTTACACGATTGAAAGTTTGAGGGAATTTGAAAAAAAATGTGAATTAGATCAGCCCAGATATCGCTCTCTCTTTTCCCGTTCTTTATATTTTTGTTTTCTTACAGAGCTGTTGTTAAGAGCAGCCCAGAGATCGCTCGCTCTTCACTCCTCCCGTTTTTCATGTTCGCCGCTGATGACCTGACCCAGACTGTGAGTAACCTGAAACTAGGTCGGTTCAGCCACGTGAAGGGCACCATCACTAGAGGAGCCACCAGTCTTAACTATGTAAACATGGTCCTGCTGCCTGTACTCACTTCAATGTTTGACCATCTCGGAAGAAACGACTTCGGCCATGATCTATTGGGTAGGAAAAAAATAGAAATTGTAAATATATCCGCACTTTGTAAAAAAAAAACTCGATTGTTTTTAAGCGCTTACAATAATTTAGTTTATCTTCCACATATGCCACAGAAGAAAAGGCACTTTGTGAACCATTTTTTTCTTTACAAATAAAGCGATAATGCGCTCAGCAAATAGAATACGTTGATCCTAGTTCGGCTTATTTTTGGATTGACGTCGCAGAGAATGCATTAGCATTGATCCCGAACCAACATACAATCAATATTTTTTTTGCTGGATATATGTTTTAGATATGTTATTCTAACATTGATCAACGTTAGCTTGTAGGGTGTATTGGCTGCATAAATGTATTGTTCAAAATATTTCTTCATTACCATGAATGTAAAAAAAAGTATATCCTCATGGAATCAAATTCGATATATTTGGATGATTCCATATGAAATTAAGTACTAAAATTCCTGCTATATTTGATACATACCATGTTAACGTAATATAAGAATACCTGCTAGATTTGTTACATGTGTTTTACAGCCGGAGAACAGCAGCTGTGTTGTTATAAAATCCTGAATGCACTATATTCTCTGGGTACAAGCAGCGCCACCTTCGTACAGAGGTTTGTGCTTGTTAATAACCACCTCTTTTTATTTAACAATGAATATGTTGTAATATATTTTTTGTCTGTTGTTTCCATGTACTGCTATATATATTGCAATAAGTCCCACTCATTTTTGTAATCTTTAATCATGTGTATCAGATGTGTGTGAGCGGATATTTATAATATTGTTGCTAAAAGAATCTAAACCAAGCACAGCAGTCTACACCCGAAAAAAAAGAATGGCTCAGCCTGATAAACACAATCATTCAGTTGTTAAATTTAAATAAGGGATATAGACTACCGTATTTGAACCAACAAATCTATAATGTGTCATATTTTATATTCACACACTCTGGATATATTTCTCATTTTATATGTTTTGTTCTCATTCTATATATGTTGTGTACATGTATTTATGATTTATTGCCTCAGGTTATATTTCTATATTCATTTTATTCAGGGAGTCCACTATGGCCGAACTTTCCAGGTTTGTGGTTGGAGCATGTGCGAGACTAGAAATGTATAACCATGCGTGATTACGTCCACTGGTAAAGAGAGTTATTTGCTGAAAGTGGCAGATATCTCCAGTCACCAGGGGGCGGTTTGTTTAGTAGGCCCTACATAAACACAAAACTACTAACAAGATAAAAACACCAACTAAAATATGTGACGTCTGATCTAGTACTAACTAAGAGTCGTGGCGTTTGCTCTGCTGTTTTTTCTACTTCCCATGTATAATTAAAAAGTTAGTGTTCTAATATGTTGTGTATAGTTTTCCAATTTATCCAGACAAAATTGTATCGGCTTCAGTGCTGAATAAGATAAATATTGAGCCAATAAATTCATGCATTAGGTGCCCATATAAATACGTGTATGAACCTAAAATGTGAATTCTAAGTGTAATTAATTATATGACAATTGCTGCATGCCAATTAGCCAACAGTTTATGAGAAAGCATTACTCGCTAATTTGACCTATGTTATACATAAAAAAATAAGCTAGTGCAAATTTGCTTGATCACGAAAAAGGGCTGTTCCAATAAAAATGTGGTAGACTGAATAATAATATTTTTTATGCGTGCTTTTTATGAATGAATTAACGTAAATTCGCCACACTTTTAAGTGGAACAATCCGTGAGTATAAAACATTTGAATACGTTCGTGTGAATGAGTCAAATGCTTCACCAGCAGTCATTGTGTCTAATATTTATGTGAGATTTACATGACATTATAGGCCTACACATTCCCCACTGAAGCCATGCCAATTGCACTGAAACCCCATAGGTTTATGATAAACCAATAAATCCTTGATGCTGATACAGCGTCATATTCCTTAGTTAAGGTTTTTCAATGACATTCAATGTACGATGTACAATTTGTGATGTTTAATAACTAACATGTGTGGTGGTTAATCTAATATTCATTTAATGTATTATCGTCACAGAATTCATTTACGACATTTGTTATTTCTTAAACTTTTTTCAAGTATTTCATTGATAAAGGTACATTCTAAGTTTTTGTTTGTAGTACATCTAATTCACAATGTTCATATAGTCCATTACTTTTAAATTATTCACATAAAAATGGCAGTAATTTGTTTTTTAATAACAATATTTCTTTCTTTTCAGACATCGTTCTGCCATTGGGGAGTGCGTGGCGTCGTTTGCGAGCACATTTCCTGTGGCGTTCCTGGAACCGAACCTGAACAAGTACAATAAGAACTCCATCCTGTACGGTCTGGATGATGAGCAGATAGCAGCTCACTCCCTGGAGGCTAAAGGTAATCTCGAGTTGAGTTGATCCTTATATTGATTTGATGTTGTGATGACGTTGTAGGTGGTGGTCCAGCATTGCTAACCATTTGGTGTTTCCTGGGTTTTATGGAACCCACCGTAATAATATGTTTGTTTTAATTAATTTGAAAACAGTGGGGTTTCTTTGGAGGAGAATGACTGCAACAATATAACTACAACCCTGCTTAGGGTATACAGTACTACAGGTAGCCACGAACATAATTTATGAAGAAAACAGTCATATTATTATTATCAGGACTTTTCACAGTATAGATTTTACCGAAATCTTAAATTTTATCATTATTTTGTATCGAATTAATTCTCACCTCCAAGAGAATATAGCCTTATGCACAGATTGTTTTAAATACCAAAGTAATAATTCTCAAACTCTGTGCAGTGTTTCTCACTGTCAGATGTATATCGGTCTCAGCCCATATCGCACTCTAGTTGTAGTTTCGACAGCAATGTATGGCAGTCATATTATGTGCGACTTGATCATGTTCGAAATTAAGAAAACAGTCAAGCTGGACAGGCATAATAATATTGCCAAGACTTTTCACAGTATACATTTTACCAATAAATTGGCGAAATCATAAATTCGATCAATATTTTGTATCGAATAATTCTCACCTCCAAGTGGATATAATGCCCAGATTGTTTTAAATACCAAAGTAATAATTGTCACACCCAGATGTATATCGGTCTCAGCCCATATCGCACTCTAGTTGCAGTGTGGACAGCAATATCTGGCAGTCATATTATGTGCGACTTGATCATGTAGGACAATACAAGCGTTGTTCTTGACATATGGGAAAACCTGGCTGAAGACTCACACCTTGTCAAATTAAACGTCAAATTAAAGCCCAGAATAGTGTACTATCTTATAATATTACATCTAATAACCATGTGTTTGATGTTGCAGAGGTGATGGACCAAGTGGCTGATAACTTGCCGACGGTGGAGAAGATTGTGGCTGAAATAGAAGGTTTGGCAGAGTCAGGCGGCAAGTACATAGAGGCTCCTCACGTCATTGAGGTCACACTGCCCATGATCTGTAGCTATCTACCCTTCTGGTGGTCACAGGGACCCGATAACGTGGACAAGCCAGAGGCGGGGTGAGTGAAACCAGAGGTGGGATGAGTGAAACCAAAGTGGGGGGGGGGGGGGATTGAACAAAACCAAAGGTGGCGTGAGTATAACCAAAGGTGATGTGAGAATTACCCAGTGGCGGGGTGAGTAAAACTAGAGACGGATGAGTAGAATGAGACATGGGGTGAGTAAAACTAGAGGTGGGGTGAGTAGATCCATAGCTATTCCTGCTCACTTAGAAAGTTGGCAGTTACTGCTCTGTTTACATTTACATGGTAGTATTTTAGATCCTAAACTGGGTCTGTTAGAAGCGCTTTGGATAATGTGCCAACACATGGGATGGGCACATTATCAACTGGTATTTGTCCCTTGCCAATTAGCACCTACTGCAGAGCAGTGTATGTAGTTAATATAAGCAGTGTCTATACAACGACACTCCTAGCACTGCTGGAAGATGTAGCTACACCAGTAAATGAGAAGATGAGAAGTAGATCGATTTTCCACGTCCGACATATGATAACTCGTTTTTATGATGCTTTAAGGCACATTCTGACAAAAATATTGACCTAAATAGTTCAAATGTTCCGATGCATCAGCTCTGAATACATGACAATAATACCATAAATATAGTTGATATATAAATAATAACTCACCCCTGATGTTGTTTTGCAGAATGCACATGACAAGCGTGACAGCAAAACTGATGAATAACGTTCTTGGAAACGTCCTGAAGCTCATTAAGAACAACATCGGTACAGTGGATGCACCATGGATGAACAGAATAGCCAGTATGTACAAATACATCTCTTGTCATGTTCGAATAAATATACAGCACGTTATACATTGAAACAATTCGAATAGTTTCCGTTGTAAATAAGCCAAACAATAGCCAAACTGCTCGATGTTTCTCATCAATCATCCAATTTTAGAAATTAATAATAATGCACTTGATTCTTGATTTCTTCAATCATGTTGATAAACATGATAAACGGATGACACGCTAAAAGTCACTTATTGAGTGGTATATGGTGGATGATGTTGTATGTATACAAATATATTAGCTGATAAATGTTTAACAATGTAAAGATTTAAAATTCTGCTTCCACAAGTATTCTTTAGCCGAGTTATATTTATTGGGATAGTGTTTAAATGTTTATGATGCTTGTCGAACATTGGCTCACCAGGTTCGACACTTGCCCAACACTATACAGACCTTGGATAAAGAACTCGTGTTTGCCGGGAAGCCTATTTCATAAGCTAGGATCCGCTGAACCAGGTACTGTTTCACGAACAGTCTGAAAATATTCACCACTGTGATGTCTTTTCAGCGCGTACACAGCCTATCATTGTTAACGCCACTGATGATATGTTGAGGGAGCATTTCCTGCCAGTAGGACAGAAACTGAAAGACAACACTCATCATCTGGAGAGAGAAGAAGAACGATATCTGGCGGAGAAACGCCGCCGTGTTCAAACTGAAGATGAGGACGAGGGTGGCGGCATACAAGAGGTATGTACCCATGATTATATGTGTGCTACATTATATGATGCGGAGGTACCAGAACAAAATGCCTTTCCTTTTTAGTAGGCTCATATTTGTCTCAGTCACATAAATTATATGCACAGCCCACGCATTGAAAATTTAAAAAATCAGTCAGTAATACCGTTTAAATTCAGGCATATTAATACTTTTATGTATATGTTTCTATTAACGTATATATGCAAATCTACCACCTTTGGTTGATGCTTATGATAAACCAGTATACTCCTTACACTTTCTATTTTGTTGCAGATGTTCCAGATTCTAGTGCGTGATATATATGCCTTCTATCCACTGTTGATCAAGTATGTGGATCTGCATCGATCAAACTGGCTGAAGAACCCAAATCCAGATTCTGAGATCCTCTATCTGTGTGTGGCGGAGGTGTTCAACCTGGGATCTAAATCACTCGTCAGTATACTCTTAAACTCTTTCAAGGCTGAATTTAACATTGAAATTTTCATCCACTACAAGCCGCGAATTGCTCTGGCAATTCTCGACTTGTAGTGGATAAAGATTACTTGAAGTGGGTGGCAAATAAAAAAAAAGGTAATGTTATTAGCAAACAGTTGCATGAAAATTAGCGTGTCAAAAACCTAGGGGTTTAGGAAATTTAGTCATTTTTCAGAGATGCAAAATGATGCGTTGATGCATCGTGGTGGTTTAAAGAGTTAAACATATTCAAGGAACTATGGTGGATTTAGCTGATCCCGTTTTCTTGTTTAATTTGAATATAGTCACTTCCGGTGAGATACCACTAAGCTTGCCTTGTGCATCAAAAATGACGAATTGTATTGTTTGTTGTTGAAATATCATTAGACTAATGTAGTAATGTATTTTAATAATGAAAGTTAGAATTCATTAACTAGCAAGGTTTGCCTTTATGTTAACCATGTTAATCATGACTAAACGTATCTGGCGGGCTAGTCCCTTTAGACCTTAAAGCGCTGGCATATTTGACACAAACCAAGAGTCCAATGGGTTATTTTCAATTTGATACCATCATAGATGTCTTAGTTATCTCTTATTGATTTATTTGAATACCTATGTTATGTGTGTGTCTACGGCCATTACAAATATTTGTACTCTTACAGTGCGGATCAACTTTAGGCGTCAGAACCTGGCGTCATAGACGTCAGATTCTGACGACTAAATTCGATCCCCGCACTGTAAGGGTTCAATATAGCATAGGCCAACATTGCATTTTGCTGTTATCATAACTGATTATTGTGAAGTGATGTGTTCTAAATGTTACAGGTGTTCCGTAAAGAAGAGCAGAACTTCGTGTTCTTGAATGAGATTGATAACATGGCTTTGATCATGCCGAGTCAGGACAAACACACCACACCTACGTCACCCAGTGACGGTATGGATGACAAATCCATGGACAAGAAGAAGAAAGGTCCTAAGCGTATGCACCCCACCACCACCCTGAACGTCGCCTGTCTTAAACGAATGCTGCCGATAGGTCTGAACATGTTCGGAGGACGAGAGCAGGAGCTGGTGCAGCAGGCCAAACAGAAATTCATCGAGGTTTGAAATAATTCTATCACGAAAATAATGCAATTGGTGATCATGCGGAGGACGGATGATTATTAATTAAAATATACTATAATTAGTTGACTGATTAACGTACAACAAGACAAATATTAAGGCATTTGGGTACTCTTTCATTATCAACTTAAGTCTAAGCTACCTAACAATTAATTGACCAATTGATCATGTTCATCAAAATGTTTTCTGAAGAACGTTGAAAATATTATATTAGGTCTATGCCTGTATGCAACAGACACTACAACAGCCTACCTGACAATTATTTTGAAGGGTGTATCAGAGCAAATAAGCAATAAATTTACCCCAGTTTCTCCAGTCACATTTAGCATTAATGTGAATGTATAAAGTCCGATGTATACAGAAGTTAAAATGTAAAAACACATACTGTAGGCATAACAATCTTTAATAAGAAATTATCTTGAATATACGTAATTTTCTAGGCATGTTTTGTCTGACCTCGTTTATTTTATTTGATGACTGTGATCTCGAGATTAAGGGGTCAGATATCATATAAGCAAACACGAGATGCTTAATCAATATTGATTTGATGGTAATCGAGTCACCAAAATGTTGACATATAATGTTTGTGAGATATAATAGCAACCCTTTAATCCCAGAGATACAACATTTAAACCCACTCATAGCTTATATTTATATCAACAATTTTATTCGGATAAGCATACAGTTGCAAACCTATTAGATGTGTCTTGTTATTGTTTACTTCCATCATACCATAAGAAAACCAACTTTTGTAGCTATAACTGTTGCTTGATTTAAAATATATATCTTATTTCATCATCATTTCCACAATGCATTTTTTTTGAAAAATGTAGAGCAACACAAAGGGATGCTATAAAAACATAAGACTTTTCTGTCACAAATTAATATACCAGTTGTGGTGTAAAAATGTGGGAATTTTTATCGTAGGATTTTGCTCGATCAGTAACCATGTAGAAGTAGTGTGGTATGAGAACAGGACGCTCAAATTAGCATAAAATAACTGAGTGCCTGATATCACAAGGCTTACCACAAATCTATATTTTGTAATTGTTTGTCCAAATTTACAAAGTTGACCTTCAATTCCAATACGCTGCTGCTAAATAACCAGCTATGGTCGCTATAGCACTTAAAGCGCTGAAATATGTTTATGCAAACCTTACAGATCAAAGGATTTTTTTCAACTTGAAATCATCATTATTGTCTTAGTTAGCTCTTTCTGCTTCATTTAAATATATATGTTATGGGTCTACCGCCATCATAAATATTGTAATTCTTCCAGTGTGGGGATCGACTTTATACGTCAGAATCTGACGTCTACAGACGTCAGATTCTGACGTATAGAGTCGATTCCCGCGCTGAAAGGGTCAAGCTCTATGCCGTAGAAATTGTATAATGGCGATTATGCATACTGTTCTGTCCTGTAGAGTAGATCAGTGGGTTAGGTCAGTGTTTGTCTGTCTGTGCGTCCTTGACTCTGTGAAGGTCATTGTATTATTTCAGCACACAGAGGCTGATCACGAATCTGGACATCATGCAAGCACCCTTATTATTTAGTTTTCTTGTTCATGACAATTGAGTTGTTCCCAAAATATACTTGCCTGTTCCAACATTACTCCAACTTTTTATTTTGCCTGATCCTTTCCAGATATTTTTAGTTAAACTTTCATTTTTATTTAATTTTCTTCCCAGAATATTTGGTTTGAATTTACTTTGTTTCTCCATACAATTTATTCCACCTAAAGGTTTATTGCGTTTTATTATATACAGTATTTCACAAAATGTATTATTAAGCTAAACCGGAAGCAGAAATTCTCAGAGAAAACATGAGCTGACTTGATACCTGATTTATTACAGCGACACATAATTACACTTTATCTCATATAGTTTAGCTTTAAGGTCACTCTATTATCTGATCTATGTATTAAATAAACAGTATCCGACGATCCTTGAGAAACTGTGAGATGCAAAAACACAATGTAAATATATAAATTATAATACATACAAGATTATATTTATATTATATAATGTTATATTTAGCATCAATTTATCAATAAGTACACATGCAATAAACTACATGTAAATACATTAGAATTGAGGTATTTTGCAAAGAGTAAACAAAGAAGAGGTTGTCAGTTCATTGTATCACTATCGGACACAACGTTTATTAATCTGTATTTACAGACATGTACATGCTGTGTCACGTTATATTCATATTGGTTTGCATGAAAATTAAAAGCGTAATATTCGGTTTATAAGTCGTGTAGCTCCTTGCCAAAAAAAACTAAATAATGTCTGATAAGCTGACTAAACATACCAATAGTGCCTGCTTATGCAGCTCAGACGCGCATGCGAATTTCAAACATGACTGCCACTTTAACACCGAATATTGAATTCAGGATGGAACTGTACCCCAGCAAACATGAGTTGTTCAACCTTAAGTTTGTTAGTTCAATGTCGTGGCCTCCGGCTACGACTCTGGACCAACATTGAACCAACGTGCTGTCAATATTAATTATACTCATGTTTGCTGAAGCGAATTGCGACTTATACCGATATTTTACGATATTGTGTAATTTGGGAAAACGATTGATACTGAAGTGTGAAGTAATACATATATAGCTGCTGGCATTTATAACCGCACTTCCAATGTACATCATTCCTTGGCTTGTAAATTAGTGGCTTTATCCCATCTATTTTGCATGTGTCACTTTTCTGTCACTTTACTTTACCACCAAATTATCTTACAATTTATTACGCAATAAGTGATAAATGCTCGATTTGCACTGATAACCTAATTAGATGTATATATCCTGTGGTTTTTGTCAAAGCTACTAAAAGTTATTATATCCATGTTTCCATTTTAAAATATAGTAAAGTGATTCTTTTTAAATATATTCTCTATTCTCTGTTCTCTCTTTTTTATATTCCTCATTTACAATATGCTCATATTGCAGCTGCATTTATGTTAAGAATATATAATTTGCGTCCATGTTGCAAGCCTTTTTTTGTACATCGCTGCTGTACGTTCCTGTCCCAAAGTCTAAATTAGGCACTGTACAATACATCTATTCCCAGATTTACAGCAGACCGTGGTACCAATAGGCCGTATCTTATACCAGCCAAAATATAATATTTTTTAATTTTCTTGTCCTTCATCTGTGGTTGTGGTGCATAAACGAATATGTTGGGTTATTTTTATAATGCTAAGTTTCCTTCCCAGCGTTAGTGATTTTTGTTTTGCCATTTTATGCTTCTCAGAGCACTAAACATTTCAGTTAATATTCACAAAATTGTTGTTGGCCACAACGCGTAACTTATTGCGATTCCAGCTTCAAATGCCAAAACAGTGTCGTACAGTACACTATTGCAATATTAAAAAGACCTTCGCCTTGTCCTGTTGTGTCCGCGTATTTACTTTATAAATCACGTTGCAAAGCAATGATGCTTCAGCTTGTAGATGTCCAGTTAATGAAATCATTCATGCTTGAAGTGATCTTCCTTTATTAAAAGAACTTTGTTTCGTCATTTCAAGTTGGTCATTGCATTAGCAATTCCAGCTTCAAATGACGAACATACTAGCTGAATAATCAGTTGGACTAAAGGCATTAGTCCAAAGGCATTGCTATAGATCACAGCACACATTGAGCACCATTCAGTTTCCAATGCTTTTTTTCACAGCGGCCCACATCCAATCTTCTCCTGCTTTACAGTCTGCTAAGACTATGCTATCGTAGCTAGATAATTTTCTTATTTTAAAAATACAAATTGTATATAATATAATATGTGAGATATTATATGGTAAAACTATTTTCTACAGAAAGAATCAGAAGGAGACGTTGAGGATTTCTTAAGAGCTGCTCTTCTCTCTGAAGAAAATGTGAGTTATATCTGTGTACCAGGGGTGTATTGATATTTAGGGTGATATATAGTCTGTATCGAAACTCAATAGCGGGGGTACATTCACGTTAAGTGTAATCATAATCAACCATCGTATTATATGCTGGTTACTCTATAGATACACAGATAAAAAATACTACTGTACCGATTATATTCGTTTTTTACATTTTTTAAAAGCATATTGCATATCAGTTTTGAAACAAGTTGAAAATAAAACGTGACACCAATCCGCAAGATTTGACAAAAGTTGACCTCCATTTTGTCAAATCTGAATAATTTTCACTCACTTGAAGTTGTGGATCGCGTCAGCGAGACACAACTTCAAGTGGGTAAAAGTTCCAATTTAATAGTTTGGCGGTTAAAGGGTTAATATATATCACTTGATTGTTTTCTTGTCATTGATTTGAGTGTACAAGTGGTACATGTACTATCCAACCTAAACATCAGGGTATATAGTCCCAACATTGCCATTCCGCACCCGTCGCGATATCATCACAGAATGCGACGCCAAACCGCATTCATACTCGAGATGGCTAAAATAATAAAATAGTTGAAGCTGCCCTGAAAAGTTGAGTTGTATTTGTCTACGTCGTAGCAAGAGGAGAAAATGGCAGTTGTAAAAAGATCCATGGATGACACAGATTCTGTTTTATACTTATTGAAAATGAGTGGGAACATCGATGTGGGATTAGTTTTGATATTGTGAGATATATTATATTTTTGAGCGCATACAAACGTCGCTGACAGATAAAGGGTATAAAATAAATACTACCTGTTTTCAGGTCGGAGAGGACGACGCTCATCAATGGCAGAAGACACTCTACAAGAAGATTGGGAATCGTAAAAGTGGAGGAGAGGATACCAAAGACCTGAACAACATGAATGAGTCAGTCACCCGAGTGCTAGCCATGGCTAAGGTCCTGCATGGACTCCACCTGGTGAGTCTAACATTAACTAAGTCATGTATGATCTACACCTGATAAGCATAACATTAACTAAGTCCTGTATTGAGTCTACCTGGTGGTTGAAACATTGACTAAGTCCTACATGGTTTCGACCTGGTGGGTGTAACATCAACTAAGACCTATATGGTCTCCACCTGGTGGGTGTAACATTAACTGAGTCCTATTTGGCCTACATCTAGTGAGTAGATCATCAACTAAGTCATATATGGTTTCCATCATGTGATTAGATCATTAACTAAGTCCTATATGGTTTCCATCTGGTGAGTAGATTATTAATTAAGTCCTATATAGTCTCCATCTCGTGAGTAGATCCTTAACTAAGTGCTATATGATCTCCATCTGGTGGGTGTAACACTAACTAAATGCTATATGGGCTCCATCTGGTGAGTGTAACATTAACTGAGTCCTATTTGACCTCCATCTGGTGAGTAGATAATCAACTAAGGCAAATATGGTCTCCATCTGGTGAGTAGATCATTACCTAAATCCTATATGGTCTCCATCTGGGACTCCAGGACATTTCGCACCATAGACGTTTCGCCCCCAAAGACGTTTCGCACCCATCTTCAAAACGTTTCGCCCCCGTCGCCGTGATGACTTGTCCCAGTTTAAGACGTTTCGCCCCCCCTGTGAGACGTTTCGCACTCACGAAAGACGTTTCGCCCCCTATGTGAGACGTTTCGCCCCCTATGTGAGACGTTTCGCCTCCTATTGAGACGTTTCGCCCCCCATTAAGACGTTTCGCCCCCCTAGGGAAGACGTTTCGCCCCCTTGGAAAGACGTTTCGCCCCCTCTCTAAATTAAGACATTTCGAACCCTTATGTGAGACGTTTCGCCCCCGTTCTCATAGGACGTTTCGCACCCTAGAGAAGACGTTTCGCCACCGTTCTTATAGGACGTTTCGCACCCCAGAGAAGATGTTTCGCCCCTTCCCCCAAATTATGATACCTAGCCCCTATATATATTTCTAAAAATAAATAATCAGCCTCCAAATTTATATACGTTAATGTAATACAACTTACAATATTGCCTTAAATTATTTATGTTCCAAGTTTAGGTCGGCGATCAGATCGATAGCACAATAAATTAAAGTGGCTGAATCAAGGCTATGAATGAAAACGGTAAGTGATAGTAAAAGGCATGAACAACAAGGTAGCCTAAGTGGGCACACACACATGTCTTTCCTATTAATAAATGGGACGACAATCTTCACAATTTTGTGCTGTTTTATGAATAGCAAGCGAAACGTCTTTCCTAATTATGAAAAGGGTGCGAAACGTCTTTCCAAATTATGACTATAGAGGGCAAAACGTCATTCTGATTAGGGGGCGAAACGTCTTTCCAAAATATGAAGAGGGGGCGAAACGTCTTTTCTAATAATGAAATGGGTGCGAAACGTCTTTCCCAAATATGATTTGTGGGCGAAACGTCATTCTGAAATATGGTTTGGGTGCGAAACGTCTTTCTGAAATATGGTTTGAGTGCGAAACGTCTTTCTGAAATATGGTTTGGGTGCGAAACGTCTTTCTGAAATATGGTTTGGGTGCGAAATGTCTTCCTGAACTATGAAGACGGGGGCAAAACGTCCTTCCTATTTATGGGGAGGGGGCGAAACGTCTTTCCTAAGTATGAGTTGGGGGCAAAACGTCTCACTAAAAAATGGTGCGAACTGACTATGGGGCGAAAAGTCTGTGTACCTCCATCTGGTGTGTGTAAGCTATTTGGTCTCCATCTGGTGAGTAGATCATCAACTAAGTCATATAATTATGGTCTCCATCTGTACTGGGCATTCTAGGCATTAGCTTCACTACAAATACAGTAGAACCTGCTATGAGCAGCCACCCTTGGGACACAGGAGAAGTGGCCTTTTAAGGCAGGTGGCTGCTCATAAGAGGTTCATTTGCATAGGAAATGCCATTTTGGGGAGTTGTGAACTGGCCTCCTATAGGAGGTTGGCTGCTCATAAGAGTGGCTGCTCATAGAAGGTTCTACTGTAGTGACACTAAGACCTAAAGTTAGGCTATCAATATATATGTATATGTCTATCTGTCTATACCTGCCTTGGGCCAACGTTCTCTGTTTTCTAAGATAATTAATGTGCCTTATTGGGATATCTGATTAGGCCATTGACATTGTGATATACAGTATTGCATGATTTTTAAACAAGAGTATGCGTAATTGTAAGGAGTTCGAAATTCACGTATTACACAAATGACTTATTTTTATTAGGCTTAAATAATGTTGCTGACATAAGCTGAGAAAGCCAGCATTGTTTCAATGCTTTGTATTTGTTGGGAGTGAGAGGTGTTATGAGTGCAGTCATACGTTTTCTGTGAAAGTGTAGTTTGGTGACTGCACTATAAAAGCAGTCACCCAGCAAACACAAAACATTTGTATAACATTTATACAACTCCGGCACAACGTCTTTGACGTTGTGCCGACGTTGTATAAATGTTATACAAATGTTTTGTGTTTGCTGGGCATCGATCTAAAACTTGTACAGAAAACAGAGACTGCGTACTGTACATTACTGTAGATCGAGCACCCTCCAGCATCCACGTCTGAAGCCTGGAAACGTCTGGTATCCTCCTCCAGAAAACGTGCTATCATGGCGTGTTTCCGCATGGCCGCCCTGTACACATTACCCAGGTAGGAACCGTCATCATAATCACAATGTTTGTGTCTTAAAACGTACCTTTTGTCAGCACCTTTGGTTTCCCTTTGATTCGCTAGGTGGAGCAGCCGCAGCTCGACATGGAAATGCAATGGCAGAAGGCGGTGTCGGCTCAGAGGAAGCGTGCCGTGATGGCATGCTTCCGCATGGCTCCGCTATATTCATTACCAAGGTAGCCCTTTCCTTCACCTAGTGTTACAGCTGATCACTCCCACTAACAGCATGGCATGGCCACCTGGAACATAGCCTGGTCACCTGGAGTGTCACTAACAAAGCTTGTTTGGGTTTCAGCAACATGCTATGGAGAAACATGAATAGAGCATGAAGATGGGATGGAACATATATCCCACTCTTTGATATCGAGTCCACTTTTTATCCTAATGGTTGACAGCTTTCAATATAAGTTTTCACTCCCGTTATGTTGGGATTTCATTATCTCTCATTATCAAAACGTTACACTGACGATAATAACTGTAAGTTATCATATCTTAAACAATGGCCACAGATATTTTTTAATTAATTAGTATCGCATAATCAAGTTATGCATATCATATTTGATTGTACTGTAATCGATCAATCAATCAATTAATTACCTCCTAGAGCACTGAGATATTCAATTTAAGTTTTCAGTCATTTAAAGTTGTGTCTCGCTATCGTGATACACAACTTCAAGTGGTTGAAAAATATGTGTGAGTTGGAGAATAATATGTCCCAACATATATCAGTGTTATCGGTGGCTATACAGTGATGCAGGTGCTAATAAAACACATGATGTCTACTATAGTCGAGATCAGTGCTCTAGGGGTTACTTCACAAAATTTATGCGACTATTTATATGTCCGACCAAAAGACATTTACAAAATTTCGTTTTGAGATATATATAATAAGCAGCTCGGCCTGTTTAAATGCACGCATAGACACATATTGTGATCTTGTCAGATTCAGTAATCACGCCACACATCCTTATTAGCACACATACTAATTACTGTTACTCAACATGATAGAAGAAAAAGATAACTTCAATTCACATCAATGCATGATTCACTCATCACCGATCGCTATTTGCAAAATGTGTGGTATCCTTTAACACTTTCAACTTGTGGTTGCTTAAAATGACTTGAAATGAGTTTCAGAATACTAAATTCATTTCAATAACGGTATGTTTGACAAAACCACAAACAAAACAATACTAATGATTCAATGTTAAGCTATTTGCTCTAGCTATGCTTGTAATACGATATATTTTTTTAATAAATTATTTATTTACACACATTGCTTACTTTAAGCGTATATACTGTCGAGGCCTGTCAGGTACTAGTTGATTTGCTTTTTTTCTAGTTGATTTGCTATTTTATGAAGTTTCTATTTGAACCCCTAGAAAGTATGATAAATTATATCCACGTTTGAGTGAAACTAAACTTAGATTTCAGCATCATAGACATATGAAAATCAGCTGATCATTGCATCTTTCTTGATTGTTTTTCAGGATCTATTACTGTGTGTTCTATTCTTGAAATAACAATGTCATATACATATTCTAAGCCTGAATGTAAAATTTCAAAAAAGCTTGTTTATATAAGATGTGGAAGCAGCAATATCCTGGCATATGTGTCAATATTTAGTGTCAACTTGAACACTATTAAAAAATTATGACTTCTAAACCATTTGTAAGAAAATTGTGGTCAGTTTGGCCACAGCTTCATATAATTAATATAACTAATCTTAATACCTTACGTATTTTATTACCATACTCTATATTACAATCAGGTCGAATGACAATATAACCAGGGTAAAGTTTTTTCAATTTCCTGTTCGGTTATATCTGTAAGATTTGCTGAGAGTTTGCTCTGTTTTAACGTAAATGTATATACATTTTCATGATTGTGTAGGACTTACGTCTTTACATATTCAGACTCGTCTAACTTTCTGAATATATGGGAAAGATACATAATACTCATGAGCATTTGTAGTAGCTTAGATAACATTTTGCTGTGTTCTTCATGTAACATGTTTTAAAAAATGATTTGTAATTTGGTGTTCTGTATTCAGTGTGTTGTATCACGAGTGATGAAACATAAATTAACAACACTTTATATTGCAACTATGCTACAATACAGAGCATACCAATGTTTAAGTTTCTGCATTTTTACCTTAATGTATTCTATGTAGTACACCATTCACAAATTTTTAAAGATATTACTTTAAGAAAACAAATCGCTAGTGAATTATTTTGTGTATTACGTTTGTGAATTCAGAAAAAAATCAATGAGAATATGGAGTTTAACGTGATATTTCTATGACTTGTAGACATAAGGTGATCAATTTATTCTTGAGGAACTTTAAGGATCATTGGATGGCTAGAGAAACACCTGGTCATGACTGTCTTATTCAAGATATCACCGTAAGTTTACACAGTGAATTATATTATTAGGTAGCTGCGCGAAGGGCTCATAATTCTAATCCTGAACATACATTGTTTTTTTTTTGCAAAACTGAAAACTATCACTGTCGTATTGGTTAATGTGATAGTGTACAATGATACTTTATCTTGTTTATATCTCTCGTGAGGTAATACTATATACAGTTAAATCCATCAAAGGTCACTCCAAAGAGAATAAAGACGTAGGCCTAATTGGCTGTCCTTGATTGCTTAAGACATCCGATAATCTTAGCCTTCGTAAACGGTTGTTGCGGTGTGGCATGTCCTGCAACGCGATCGTAATGTCTCAATATTGCTTCCAGAACACCCACTAGGAGGCCTACACGATCACCACTAGGATCGCTGCTATAGCTTACGACGCCAAGTCGGTAACAGTGCCACACAGTTCTGTGCATGCTCAAAACCATTTAAAAACGTGTATTTTCGACCATCTGAAGCGGGAAGTAGCATGATAAATCAAAGCGTCACTGCTATTTTCTGATGTTCCCAATACCTTTCATGCAGCTCTTAAATGAACACTGTCTGCTTATCTCATGTTTAATTCACACGAAGGATATTGTAAAGTATGTGTTGTCTATGCTCACGTCGCGACTGAGGATAGTACCAGAAAAGTGTATGTTGTCTATGGTCAGTTAGAGAGGATATTCTCAGAAGACAGTCAAGCCGTTGGGATATTACTAGGTTAAAGTTGACGCATCGTCTGCTACGCTGGTCCAACATTAACCCAGCATCAGCCAAATTATTTAATTTGAATTTTTACCCACTTGAAGTTGTGTCTCGCTGACTTCAAGTGAGTGAAAATTATTCAGATTTGACAAAATAGAAGTCAACTCTTTCTAAATCTTGCTGGTTGATGTCACATTTTATATTTAACATATTTAAAATGTGGTACCTAATGTGGTACTTAATGTGCTAATAAAAAATGAAAACCCGAATGTATGCGGCACCGGCGGTTAAAGGGTTAACCCAGCTTCGGCTTATCCTCCCATGTGTGCTGGGAATTACTTGTATAGGGTGTTGTGTTGTATAGGTTCAATTTTACCTCTGAGGTCATTACTTGCTAAGTGCGCGTTTGATGTTTAGTTTACGGCTGATCATATTGCTTGCCAAGAAATTGACGACAGGCATGCGCTACGGATTTAATTTACCAAAATAATTGTGTTTTAGACTATAAGTGTGTGTTTGATGTTTAATTTACGGCTGAGTGTTTGCTGTTTAGTTTACTGCTGAGGATGACACTGGAGTGGAGCAGGAGGAGCAGCAGGAGATCGGACCTCAGCCATTGTCTCAGCTGATCACCTGTTTCAAGAGGGCTGCAGCTATTGACGGTCTGGATGAGCTGGAGGGAGACTTCCTATATACTTCATATGCAACCATCATGAGTCAGGTATGCCCTTGGAAAAAGTACCTGACAGTTATTAAATTAGCCCTTAAAGCGCTGAATTAAATACTCTAAATTTTCACTCACTTGAAGTTGTGTCCCGCTCCGCGACCCACGATTTCAAGTGGGCGAAAATTACCCATATTTGTTTCATTTGAGACCAAACATTTTGAAAATATTTATGTTTAAACGTCCATTTCATTCACAATAACAGCTAAGAGTACTTGACAGCTGTTAGAATAACAGCACAGAATAGAAATCACACTACAAATCTAACAAGTCCAAACATACAGCTGCGCGTGAAGTGATTGGAAAGTGACCCTGTTTTGTATATCTGTTTTATTTCTGTAACACGTGGCATATTTTGAATAAGATTCACTAATCATAATACACCACAACAACCCTTAAAGAGCTGAAATATTTTTATATAAACCATTAAAGGATTTTTTTCAATTTGAAATCATCATAACTGTCTTAGTTAGATCGTCCCGCTTCATTTGAATACCTATGTTATGGGTCTACGGCCGTTACATTTTTGTGTGCGGGGCCATTAATATTTTAAGCGCATGGACCCTTCTTTAGACGTCAGAATCTGACATCTGTTGACGTGTGAAGACGGTCCTCGCTATGTGAGATTTAATAATGGTTTTTGTTATACTTCATTATTTTTCTCGATGTGGGAATTGTGGCAGTAAATCATAGCTCAAAGTAATAATGTGTCTAAATATCAGCTTACCAAGAGGGTTAGTTATTGACATGAACATTATTTCCATTGGTAGAGTTGTCGAGATGATGAGGAGGGTGGTGATGATGAGGGAGGTGAAGAAGGAGGAGAAGGAGAGGCTGCTCCATCCCTGCAGGTAAGCGGACCACTGTCAACTAGAAGATGGAACCAACAAAACATAACATTCAAATAGAATTAGGATTCTTTATAACCCCACGTATCAAGAATGTGAGATTATGTATTGATGGACATTCGATATCTGTGACTGCTGAGCAAAGAATTTTCTTCAACACTATGTCCTAATTTGAGCTATGTCGGTTTTCGTGTCAGACCAAAGAATAGTATGTATGTTTATAAAGCTGTCTGTTGTTAGTTGATTATTTTGTTTTTCAATTGTTCAAGTTATAGAAGTTTTTATCATAAATATGAAATCGAAATCAAATACTTTTTAATATACATCCAATAGTTGTTTTCGATAAACGTCTGCTAGCGATATATATTCTTCAATGCCCTGATGCCTTAATTGAAGCTGAAACGCTTTAAGTTTCTGCTACAATCTCATTTAAATGTGTCTCTATGTCTTCGAAAAATACACTTATTGTGAATGAATACACTTTATAATTTGACAGCTAGCTGCTGCGGCTTTATGGGTAAGAAATAGGAGAAGTATCTTGTGCTACATTGTATCTGATGGATAAGCTTTAAATATATGATAAAGCTAATAATAAATTTGATTAGAAATCATAACATAATACGTATATATATGACGACAAGAACAAACAAACATATACGTTGTATACTGAAGTTATCACTCGATTACTTGTATTAATAGTTTCTTAGTTATCAGGCACATGTCGTTAAAAACACAAGACAAATAAAATGACCAATGTTTGATGCACTGAAGCTACACAAATACATTTGAACATATATCCAATAAAATATAATATTCGTATAAATTATATGAATAAATAATCTTTCGTAATTATTTTAACATGTTTTGTCATGTTTTTTATATTAACAGAATCGTCATCTTAAAATATGGAGGTGCATGTCATTCCTAATCCTCGAATTGAATCAAATTAAATCTAGTGGGATGTTGATGAGTGTACAGTGCTCAATGTGGTATATGTCTAGGCTAAATAGGATTGTTACTGCAGTACAGTGATGATGCATTTTGTTGAGTCTTATTGAGTGGTGATAGATTATTAATGTGCTATAAAATCGGATTTAGTTCTCTATGTTTGTGTCTCGACAACAATCAATCTATAATTCTGTGTTTGACTTCGTCTTAACTATTAGCCTCTTTATTTGTAGTCTCTTATTATTTTGTCTTGGTATTTGTCGTTTTATTTTGTTTGTAAATTTTCTTGTCAAGTGTTTTTTTTCTGCAGAAAAAATATAATAATGATTATTTTACAGGATTTATGACGCCTAAATATATATTTGCGTTTTTTGTTAAATTTTATAGTATTTATATTTTCAATTAATTTGGGCCAATATGTTTTTTTTATTCCTTATTTTAAGTATTTCTCAGTTATACCCCTAAAATAGGACAACCATCATTTCAACCTCCCTCTCAACAAAAAATGCCAAACCCATGCTGGTACTACATAGGATATGCTACCTCCAAGATTCATAGAAGTTATTCCAATTATGAAGACGAGTTAACTATTTTGAAGAGCTTGGAGAAAAAATGCCAACCTATCTTATGCTTCACGCTGTAAAGGCGGGGGGGGGGGGGTGAATATAGTGAGATTTACATGGTGTAGCATGAACAAATAGGCTTAGTTCAGGTGTCAATATGCATTTTTCAAAAACGTTCCCAAAATAACCAAACAGGTTATTGCTGATTTCGGTATTTCGGTAGAATCAGAACCAGAAGGATGCACAGCTGGCGCCATTGATCATTTTCAAGCGGAACAATCATGTTAAAATCTTAAAAGAATCAGTAGTTTAATTTTCGCTTCTTAATATGGCCATAAAATGTGAGCATGTCCATAGACTAGAATTGCGGAAGTCTGTTAAATTTTGGGTTGCTGTATTTTGCACAAGCATGTCGGAAATTAAATTTTGTCTACGCTTAACTGGTAAATGCGCAACACAACATTTAAAAATTCAATATGGCGTTGAAAATGACCGCTGGGGTATAGACAAAGCATAGAGGAAGTTGCTCGCTATTTACTCTCCCTAAGTGATAATCTGGCTTGTTATAGGAACAAGAGATGGAGAAGCAGGAGCTGTTATCAGAGCAGGCGAGACTTGCTGATCGTGGGGCGGCAGAGATGGTCCTCATGTACATCAGCTCAAGCAAAGGTAACATAGATTTTGAATCAATTATGAACGGAATGAAATTAATCGGGGTTTAGGTCACTTTTGTGCACATTCAAGCTAAATTGGGCCAGGAGAACCTCCTGAGGATGGTGAGATGAGTGAGATGACACTGCCCTTAAGACCCGGGAGGTCTGAGACCGAGCACGCTACCTCTCGGTCACGGACGCTCCCCACAAGTTTCTAGTTTCACTAGTGGATGGGGAAGAAACATTTTTGTTTCTTTCAAACCGCCGAGACCGGGAAACGAACCTCGAACTCTAGCGTGAAAGGCAGCGGTGCTAACCACTACCCTAGGACCCCCCGCCCTAAATTATACCATGTCCTGCTGAATTGCTTCTATTGTACTTTTCGTCATTTGAAGCTGGAATTGCTGACGCAATTTCAAGCTTCAAATGACGAAAACTACTTTTGAAAATATACATCTTCTAAGTGTAACTATTTGACTAACTGAGCATCTACCACAAACTATATTAGCCATTTCAGTAACAAATTATTTGGTTTATAATCTGTTTGAAAACGGGCGTAGCAGAAAATGATTTTAATTTAATGAAAATGACAATGAAGACATTTTGAGGTTTAACTTGATAATGTTTCAATTGTAATGCACTCTAATAAAAAATCTATCCAGACATAAGATTTATCCTCATTACAGGTAATCTGCCAGATATATGAATATCATGTATTAATACTTACAACGGTAAATTTGTTCTGTATTAACCATGAATACCAAAGGCTTCTTTTCAATTTGAAATCACCATAAATATCTTAGTTATCTCTTTCTGCTTTATTTGCATACTCATGTTATGGGTCTGCAGCCATTAGACATATTTTATTTTTTTAACACGGGGATCGTCTTTATACGTCAGAATCTGACGTCTACAGACGTCAGATTCTGACGTATAAAGACGATCCCCTGTAAGAGTTAATATGGTGTATTTTTATTCTTTATCTGTATTAAGAAGAAGAAGATATGTTTATTTGGATCAGAAAACAAAAACATAGACAAGTAGAATAAAATTGCTGGTAATGTTATTGTTTCCTGGTGCAGGATGCCTCCAAAGGACTTCAGAATAGTGGCTTTTATGGAGGTCACCTATGAAAAAAAGCTAAACATATACTTCATAATTGTGGCTATATTGATTCTGTAACTAACGTTATTCTCATTGTGTGTTTAGGTCAGTGGTCTGACATGGTAAAGAACACTATAGAGCTTGGCATCTCCATTCTGCGAGGAGGCAACAAGGACGTGCAAAGGGTAAGATCACACTCAACGCATACAATACACACCTTTCACACAGCAAATTGTTACATTAATGTTTTCAAAATGCTATGGCTTTTATCGCTTTGATGGCTATTATCGCTTTGGTGTTTGTTGTATTTAGTTTGTTTTAACTTTTACTACTTCGCAATTTCCAGCTGAAAAAATGGAAAATCCCAAATTGAATTATCATTTTTCTCATTCCCGATTATTCTCCATAGAGTTGCTTCTTTTTGCAGAGGATGTTGTTCCACCTGAAGGATAAGAAAGATGTAGGTTTCTTCACGTCTGTGGCTGGCATCATGCAGCAGTGCAGGTAATTCATCGTGATATCAACACGTACTCACAAAGTTATCGAGTTTAAATGTTCACCCTCTTGACGTTGTGTCTCGATACCGCGACCCACAACTTCAAGTAGGTGAAAAGTTAAATTGCTTAATTTGGTAGGATAATGGTTAATGTGTAGGCCTATCATAAAAATATGTCTGCAAAATTAATTAATCCTGCGAATTTTTTTTAACAATAGTCTACTATGAAAAGTCCCGCAATTGATAGTGGTAAATACTTGAAGCGACACAAGCAGGCCGAAAATCATCATTTTTATTTTGAATCCTTGATAAAGTCTTAAGTTCTAAAAATGTCGATTTGCACCATTAATTCTGTCTTGTGTTTGTTACATGTAGTGTGTTGGACCTGGACGCATTTGAACGTTGTAACAAAGCTGAGGGACTAGGTATGTCGGACGGAGCATCAGCCCTGGTTAAAAATCTACATGATGCAGAATTCATCTGTGAACTATTCCGCTTCTTGCAGCTGTTATGTGAAGGCCACAACTTAGGTATGGTATTTTCTGAAAATATTTTTAAAAAATTATACCACTTTATATTGGTCGCTAGCCCTTCTCCCAACTTGTCTAATGTCGATGTTTAGAAAAAATCAAAATGCTAATAGGATAGCTATACTTCTTTTATTTTTATATGTATACAGCTAAAATTTGTTCATGTAATATGTTATACACGTATAAAAATATCTTTACACTTCAGAACAAAAGAGTATTTACATCAGCCTTGAAAACTGGGATTAGGCCTACGGAATGTCAATATTACATAAACATTTGCTTGATTAAACAGGGTATTCAATAATAATAATAATAATAATGATACTTTTTTATTTACTTTACCAGTTGACAGCTTCCTCTACTTTTATTGATAATGACTATTTCCAGATTTCCAGAACTACCTACGTACACAGGCCGGTAACACGACCACAGTCAACGTCATCATCTGTACTGTCGACTATCTGCTCAGATTACAGGTCACAATCAACTTATTTACCCTAGTTATCCCGCTGATCACGACTTTTGTCGTTTTTAACCCGTTTTACTCGATCAAATCACTGTTATTGGGAACGAAATGTGTGTTTAAACATCAAGATTTCAAGATTTCCTAATGTTTGATCTCAAATTAAACATATATGCATAATTTTTACCCACTTGAAGTTGTGTATCGCTACCGCGATCCTCAACTTTAAGTGGGTGAAAATTGAAATAAATCAATTTACAGGTTACACTAAACTTCTTCACCTAATGTTTGTTTTTCTTTAATCCTTACAACTCTGAATTCTTTTTGTTCAAACCATGGATATAAAAGCTTTTTTGAGTTTGAAATCATCATAAATGTCTTAGTCAGCTCTTTCTGATTAATTTGAATACCTATGTTCTGGGTCTACGGCCATTATAGATATTTTAATTCTTCCAGTGGGGGGATCGTCTTTATAAATCAGAGTCTTTCTTCTGCAGACGTCAGATTCTGACGTATAAAGACGGTCCCCGCGCTGAAAGGGTCAACTTAACTTGTTCAGCACTGGAATCGACATTAGACGTCAGAATCTGACGTCTATACTTTAGACTTCAGATTCTAAAGTCGATCCACGCACTGTAAATATTTATATTGACCGTAAACCCATAGTATAGGTATGCAAATGAAGCGGAAAGAGCCAACTAAGACGTCCTAATCCTAATGTCCATCCGCGGTACACTGGGTAACACTACGGCCTGTCTGACATGATGGACAGACCTCCGTGGCTGAGAGGTAGTTTGTTCGATCTCAGAGAGTCAGGACTCGAGCCCTTTGCCTGAAGGGCAGTGGAATTTGATTTTCATCTCAACATCTTTAGGCTTTACATACATGCTAAAAACAGTGGACCTGCGAATGAGCTGAACTCCATTCAGAGTGCTATAATACGATGTACGACGTCGCCAGACTGGGATCAGATGTCTGGTTTAAAATATCATAGAGGGACCCGATATGTCATGCAGCAAACATAACATTTAAAAAATAAATTATAAACTGAGAACTATACAATTTGCTATCTTAATGTTGGTCATAATTCTCCTAAGAAAGTTCTATGTGCATAAATGTTTACCTTATATATTTTTATTGGCATTACATAAATAATGACTTGAGATGTATGAGAGACTTAGAGAGAAATACTTCATAATGGTAATACTTTGATAAATTCTCTGTTTTTCATTCCATAATATTGTTGTAATTTTAATTTTCTAGGAGTCCATCATGGATTTCTACTGGCATTATTCTGGTAAGGACACTATCGACCACGCAGGAAAGGAAAGCTTCTTCAGGGCCATCAAGGTGGCAGCGCAGGTGTTCAGCAGTATAACAGAGTATATTCAGGTAAATATGAACAAATTCATATAACGATACAATACTAGACAGTCAGTTAGTGACTGCAAACCTCCGCCGAAAACAGTGCGGGGATCGACATTAGACGTCAGAATCTGACGTCTAATATCGATCCCCGCACTGTAAGGGTTATAATATTTCTAATGGCCGTAGACCCATAACATAGGTATTCAAATGAAGCAGGAAGAGCTAACTGAGACTTTTATGATGATTTATAATTGAAAAAATCCCTTTGGTCTCCATGGTTTATATGAAAGTATTTCAGATCTTTGAGGGTTATGGGATTGGTCCTTGGCCCGGGACACACCTGTGGTAAAAAAAGCATGCAAATCCTTACGCTATGGATTGTAATTTAGATCACCTCGAGAGACGGACAGACATTCACACAGACATACAAACAAACACACACACAAACAAACGACCATACAAACATGACCACAAACATGACTTCCTGGCGGAGGTAATAAACACAATTTATATCAAGCATTATACCAGGGTATATCAAAGTAAAAATAGATATTAAAGCGAATATATTCTGCTAAATATGAAAAGTATACATAGTAGATTCCCAATATTATGTATATAGCGGAATATATATACCCAGGTAAATATGAACATTAACAGACTATATCGAAGAACATATGAACATTAGACCATCAGCAAATGTTTCAATTAAATCAAATATGTTTCATTTCTAATCAAAACAGATGCACCAAAACTCATAACAGGAATAGAAAATAGTGTTATGCTCTAGTATTTGTTACAGGTCTGCCTGCGGGGGTTTACTGTTCATATTATAATGTTGTTTATTTGTGTTGCCAGGGTCCGTGTGCTGGTAATCAGGCTGCTCTGGCTCACAGCAGATTGTGGGATGCCGTAGGGGGATTCCTTTACCTGTTTGCTCACATGCAGGATAAACTATCAAGGGTAAGTCAAAGGATAAGCTGAATCGTGAACACCCAGTTAACCATGTGTCTGCTAATCGCAACAATAGTAGTTTTTTACTCAGTTTTATCAGTCGATTAAACCACTATCATTGGAATAAAATTACCATTAAGATTTGTTAATTTTTGGTCTCAAATTAAACAAATATGAGTAATTGTCAACCACTTGAGGTTGTGTATCGCGGTAGCGAGACACAACTTCAAGTGGGTGAGAATTTAAATAAATTAATTTAGCAGGATATGCGTTGAAGGATAACATCACTAACTGGGAACTCAAAACAATAATTTTTATTATTCTGAAATTAGACATACCGTTGTTGGACCAACCAAATAGCATTGCTAAGTGTGACAAATGTATTAAATACAGCGAGGTCGACATCATTTGTATCTTTACCCTTACAGCACAGGGACCGACTTTAGACTGTCAGAATCTAACGTCTGTAGACGTCAGATTCTGACTTCTAATGTCGATCCCCGCACGAAAAAAATTAAAATATTTCTGATGGTCTTGGACCCATAGCATAGGTATTCAAATTGAAAAAAACCCTTTGGTTTCCATGGTTCATACAAAAATATTTCAACGTTGTAAGGCTCATTTATTTGTTTTGTCACAGGATCCAGAGCAGCTAGAGTTATTGAGAGAATTCATGAATCTACAGAAGGAGATGATGATCATGTTACTCTCTATGCTGGAAGGTAGGCGTCTCAAACATAGGGAAATTAGATTTACACCTACAGTATATAGTTGCCGTCAGAGTTGGGGTCAATTTCTTTTTATCCATTCCTGAATCAATTCCAATTTCTTCGGTTTTAAGAACAGTCAATTCCAATTCAATTCCAATTCCTAAAAATTTAGTTCCTTATCAATTCCACCCGGAAATGAGATTTTTGTTACCCATAGAACAGCGGTATAATGACACTTTATATAAAATAATATAATAAATCTAATCACCTGGTATAAAATAAAATACATCGTATGTATTATCTTGTAAAAATATTTAAGCATGTTACACTTACTAAACTTTAATAGTAGTAGGGTGGAGTACATCTTTAATACCTGATGACAGAGTTGTACTCGTGTGGACGCGGAGGTAATTGTGAGCGCGTTATTTCTATAGACTAATATAACTGTTACTCCACAATTGCCATCAACAAGGCAGTGTAATTAACACAATGTCTCGCGACAAGCCGTGTAGCAGTTGCCACTTGAAACTCTGCTAAGTCTGACCCTGTGGAGGCTACGGCGTGTCGACCCACACCTCATTTAAATAAACTCATATTGAAAATAAAGCAACGCTGGTGGAAGTTCACGGCAACTTGCCGTCAACTTCCACCAGCGGTGTGTGTTTTTCGCAGATTTCTCAGTCAATTCTTGATAAATTTCCATGAAACTTTTTAAACACTCTTTACAAATATTCCGGCGCCTACCCTGAGCAATTTCGTGAAATTTTAGTAAGTATTTAAAAAGCTAGACTATTTGACATGTAGTAGAATTTCGAGATTAAAGCTGTTGTAATACTAGAAAATGATGCTTGCAAAATCTCATGACAATCGGATGAAAATTGCGTAAGCAATTAGCGAAAAGCATGCAACGCAAAAGTGACAGATGTAAAGTGCCTTTTATTTTAGCGACTTTAACTTTCATCGGATTTGTAATTTATTACGATCTGTGAATTTTTAGAAATAGACACTGAAATGTACCGGTATTGTATACAATCTTTTGGTGGATCCCTGTCCTTAAAAAACACATTTTCAGTGTCATACGGGCGGCTACCCTTATCAGATTATCCTCTGTTGCTAGTGGTGGATCACAGTGTCCTTATTATAATGGTCTGTGTCATGTTATATATGATATGCAAACGGTGCTCAGTTGAGTGCGATATGGGAAAATACAGCACTCGTTCAATGAATATGGTGTGAGCCTTTAGGCGAACACCTTATTTATTGAACATTTGCTGTATTTTCCCATATCGCACGAGAAATGAACAACGTTTGTATTTTTTCACACGATCAAGTCACACACAAGTCATGACATTACACTACCATACATACATTCCATACATACTACCATACATTGTGCTGAATCTGCAGCTAGAGTGCGATATGGACTGTTACCGATATACGTCTCATAGTGAAAACCACAGCACAGAGTGTGAGAATTATCATTCAAAAAGTTAAGATGACCTTAACTTAATTTCTAAACACACCATAGTCACATGGTGACCAGTTGTGCACAGCCACGATTGTATCTTACCTCTTATCCTGATGATCACGACTATTGTCGTTTTTAAGTAGTTTCATTTGTCTATCAAATCATTTATATTGGGAAAGAAATATGATGCTTAAACATCAAGATTTGCAAATGTTTTATAAGCAAATAGGAGTAATTTTCAGCCTCTTGAGGTTTCGGGTCGCGTTAGCCAGACACAACTTCAGATGGGTGAAAATTTACATAAATGAACTTAGCAGGATACGTGTTAACCTGATGATGTATTTTTGCCTTTGTTGTGCAGGTAATGTTGTGAATGGACCCATTGGTAAACAGATGTTGGATACATTGGTGGAATCCACGGCTAACTTTGAGGTACAGTTTTGATCAAATACACTGTCAGAACATGTTATAGACACATCTTGGCTTCCCCGTCATTAAATGTACATAGTATCCATTCCACTACTAAATTTACGTAGCTTACAACTTATTGTTCATGAATTTTTTGTAGGCTAAATATAATGGTCCTTGTAAATCTACAATACATCACCCTGCTCATTTTTTTTCAGATGATCTTGAAATTCTTTGACATTTTCTTAAAGATGAAAGATTTCACAACATCTGAAGCGTTCATGGTGAGTTGAAAATATAACTATTTTGATTTTTTTAAATGTATTTAAATTTTCAACCACTTGAAGTTGAAGTTGTGTCTCTCTGCCGTGATCCAGAGCCTCAATTGGTTGAAAATTATTCATATTTGTTTAATTTGAGACCAAACATTTAAAAATATTGATGTTTAAACAGTTAATTCATTCCAAATAACTGTGATTTAATCGGCTAATAATATGGAAAATGCTCTGAACGAAACTCTAGTTCAGCTCTATAACAAATTTGGTGCTTTCAACACGATGAGAACGCTTCTCCCAAAATATTAACCAAACGCGCTGCACTAATACACAGGTTATAATAAAAACACCATCTGGCAGCCATTTTGTCGGCCATTTTGAATTTTGACAATTTATATGAGCAATTAAGCAAAAATAATGACAGCAATGATTTATGCATCCATAGATTATAAATATTAGAGGGTTTGAATGCAATTTTAGGCCGTTTATTAAGCTTATATTTTGTTACGGTAACCTCTTGGCGGCCATTTTGAAAATGGTTAATTTGACTATGAGCGGGCAATATTTCAGCTTGGACATCTGCGCTAAATATTTCCTATAAGAATGATGGTGTCGCCTAATTCTACTCATGATGCCCGCATGGTCTTTAGTTTACCAGAATGGAGTCTCGACTAGGCCTATAAAGAGGAAATATTTCCCAATTAGAAAATTATCACGAGGAAATAGTGGTAAATTCGAAAATGTATATAATTGGGAAATATTGCCCAGCTAGATAATATATATATATATATCTAGGAAATGCTGCATGAACAGTTTCTAATGACTATGCCAAGCAAACACGAGGCATTGACCCAATTGTAATCTAATATTGGGCCACCGTCTACGACGCTGGCCCAACATTAGACCAGCATCGGGTGAACGCCTCGTATATGCTGGGTCTCATGCTGTTATATTTGATAGCAGGAATTTGATGTGAATAAGGATGGTTATATCTCGTACAAGGAATTCAAGAGGGCCATGGATATCCAAAAGATGTACACACGGTATGAGTGGCTCGTATATCACCTGTACACGTATACACCACCTGTACTGAAGGGGCGGAGATCTGCTCAACATATCACAAATCGCCTCCCCCCCCCCCCCCCCCTTGGAATTAATTGACAGATTCTGAATACAAGTTACTGAATATAAATTCACAATTGACCCTTATCCTGTCAAGTTAATTTATTTTATTTTTCACCCACTTGAAGTTGTGTCTCGCTGCCGTGACCCACAACTTAAAGTGGCTGAAAATTACTGAAATTTGTTTAATTTGAGCACAGATATTAACAAATCTTGATGTTTAGACACACATTTCATTTCCAATAACAGTGATTTGGTCGACTAATAAAACAGACTAATAAAAACGACAATAATCGTAATCAGCAGGATACGGGTTAATGAACATATTCTAAATAGGCCTACAGGTTACAAAATAGAATTTGGCCCTTATGTGCTTCCATGGTATATATTACACTTCTCTATTTTATACAATCCACTTCATGATTGCAACAGTGAAAAAAATTCACTAAACTAAATTGATTAAAATATATGGGCAGATAAAAAGGTTGATCATAAGGCCTTGTTTATTAGTAATGTCCTTCCTGGTAATTTGTGTTTGTCTTGAAACGGATTATCTATCATGTTATGACATGACATATTTCGGATATAAAGTGTCATTATGAAAACAAAATGTTAAATATTGTGAATTTGTAAAAAGTCAAATATAACCATATCGCAATACTTACCTTCATTATGTTGAGCAGATCATTCTACCCTGAGAGTACATGTATAGTCTAGTGTACACTATGTATGTTGTATAGTTATACTATGATTTGATGCAGTCACTTTGTTTGACAATACTAGGAATTTGATACAAACAAAGATGGAGTGATATCCCACAAAGAGTTCAGACGGGCTATGGAGGTACAAAAGCTGTACACAGAGTAAGTTAGTCATTGAGTCTATTATTTACCGAGCATGGCGTGCTTGTGCTTTTCTTGGAGTTGAAGGTTTGTATTTCGACTTAAAAGGTACATGTTGTGAAACATTTTTCATATAGATCATTTTTATAGTTTAGATCTAATTTAGAAAATAGGACAGAATAAGTTAACTTTTCTTGATCTAACATTGTGACATTTTGACTTGTTTCCTTATTTCTTACTACTTCATATCAATTAGATTATAAATAACACTATTTTTTAGTTTAACTGTTTATTGTTTTTTAAATGTTCACGTGCAATGATGTACGTTTTTAGAGTCAACCAGGCGTACACTATTTATTTTAACCCTCAACAGATGTCAGAATCTGACTGTAGACGTTAGATTCTGACGTATAAAGACGATCCCCGCACTGGAAGAATTAAAATATTTATAATGGTGGTAGACCCATAACATAGGTATCCAAATAAAGTGGAAAGAGCTAACTAAGACATTTATGATGATTTCAAATTGAAAAAAAAACATATAATATTTCAGGGCTTTAAGGGTTAAATACTTACTACTTACGTGTGCAAATAAATATAAAAACACTAGAACTGGGAGATTTCGCAATATCGGCATAAATAGTTTAGAGTTGATAGAACAAACATCGTTCTAGGTGCGATTGCACTCCTTATAGATCTAGAAAGACACTATAGAATGATAATATCTATCCAATAAATAATGAGTTTGTCTCTGAGTTCAACCCTTTTTCGAGTGCTGTATTTTTCTATACCGCACGCAAATGAACATCATAATACTATTTAGAAATTATAATTGTGTGATGTGAGTGAATAAAATGCGAACAAAACAGGTGAATCGTACACAGTGCGCATGTGACACGGTATACCACACCAAACAGACAGAATTGGGCTACCTGTAATGCCATCAGACATCGTGACTTACTTCACTGCTGGAATATTGGTTAGTAAATGTAACTGTGCGGGACGATTCACCTGTTTACTTATGTGCGTGATGGTGTGTGTGGTATGTTCTTTTCATGCGAGTCATTTTCTGTGTGAGTCACTTTTTACTGTATTGTATGTATCAATTATAAACATAGTTTACCCTCAAACAATTGTATACATATGTAGTTAGGAGTGTTTAGCATACCACGTTAATATTCCAGCATTGTTTTGAGATATCCATAATATTAAAAATAAAGTACACTGGTTCTAACTCTAACAATCTTTATATGGATTGTTCTTTATTTGCATCAACACTTCATTAATTATTTTGCTGCACATTTAACAAGATTTTCTACTATTTCTGTTTTATTGCTAACCCTTCACTTGAATAATAATAATATATATTTTGAAACATCTGCTTGCTGGTAGCCCATATAGTACTATTTTCAGTTAAAACCGTAATAATATTTATTAAGTATTTTAAACAATTCTCGCAATCATATCAATGTGAGCATGACAGCATAATGCTAAAATGTATACAGGTTAAATATTTTCTTCGAGCAGTAAATATAAAATAATAAATACATTTTAAATAAAGAACACGTCTACTTAAATTAAACAAGTACAATATTTATTGTGGAAATGAATATGAAAACACTTTTTAGCACAAGAACTGGGAGAGTTTGCAATAGCGGCACAAATAGTTTCTAACAGAACAAACATCGTTCAAAATGCGAATTCAACAGTTTTAGCTTCACCAAACAAGAAAAAACATACTTGACTATATATTTTCTGATAATTGTCAATTGTATTATTTAGGTATGTTTGATTTGTTTAAGAGATTGAATGTAAATTTTCTGCATTTACCTCCAAAACCTTCAACACACAAAGGCCTATTTTGCATCCAGAACCATTACTTTTTTGAATTACCATATGACATGGAAATTACAAAATTATTGTGCATCTCAATATGATTGGAAATAACAGGAGGGAGTGCATGGCCACCAACAACGCATTAACCCTTTCAGTGCGGGGACCGTTTTTATACGTCAGATTCTGACGTATAAAGACGGTCCCCGCACTGAAAGAATTGAACTATTTATAATGGCCGTAGACCCATAATAACATAGGTATTCAAATGAATCGGAAAGAGCTAACTAAGACATTTGTGATGTTTTCAAATTGAAGAAAACATTTGGTCCACATGACTTACATCAATTAATTCAGGGTTAAGATATTGTATTGTAGCATATTTGTAGCATGCATCAAACTGTGTTTAAAATTAGTGATATCAGAGAAGTAATTTACAGTTCTGTGTCTACTACGCGAGAAATCCAGTGTCCTGTAGCAAGGCTTAACAATGTAGGTGAATGTTAAAATATACAGTAAATACATAATTGTTGTTCTTCATATGTGCATTTCTTAATTAAATCATCCAACTTCTCCAGCATGTCCAAAAACGTGGTATGCAATGTAACTTCCCCAAGAGAGACCTCATTTAGTTTTTTACATGAATGCTGGCATTCATGTAGAAAACTAAATGAGGTCTCTCAACACAAAAATTACTATAGACAAACATAGCATTATGACAAGTGTGTTATTTGTAGAGAGGAGATAGAGTACATCATGCTGTGTGTTGACGCCAACCAGGACGGCAAAGTGGACTTCCACGAGTTCACTGATCGCTTTCACAACCCAGCCAAAGATATCGGCTTTAACGTGGCTTTGCTACTCACCAACCTCAGCGAACACATGCCTAATGACCCAAGGTACAATAGTTATTTATTTATTAATTTATTTATTAATTTATTTATTAATTTATTTATTTATTTATTTATTTATTTATTTATTTATTTATTTATTTATTTATTTATTTATTTATTTATTTATTTATTTATTTATTTATTTATTTATTTATTTATTTATTTATTTATTTATTTATTTATTTATTTATTTATTTATTTATTTATTTATTTATTTATTTATTTATTTATTTATTTATTTATTTATTTATTTATTTATTTATTTATTTATTTATTTATTTATTTATTTATTTATTTATTTATTTATTCATTTAATTATTTATTTATTTATTAATTTATTTATTTATTTATTTATTTATTTATTTATTTATTTATTTATGGAGTAATATTTTATATTTACTATGTAGGTCACTGTATCCAAATTTATTCCATACTTGTTTACAGAAGGACGTGCATCTTTGTATTCGATTAAAATATACATATGTTTTCTTACACCAGGCTTGAGCGTTTCTTGGCGAAGGCTCGCTCTGTTATAGATTACTTTGAGCCTTACTTAGGAAGGATTGAGATCGTGGGAGGCGCTGGAAGAATAGAGCGAGTGTACTTTGAGATCACACAGTCCCACATAGACCAGTGGGAAAAGCCACAGATCAAGGTAATGTGACGAGCCACCATTATACTAAACAGTCCCACATAGAAAAGTAGGAAAAACCACAGATCAAGGTAATGTGAAGAGCCACCATTATACTAAACAGTCCCACATAGATCAATGTGAAAAACACACAGATCAAGGTAATGTGAAGAACCACCATTATACTAAACAGTCCCACATAGAAACGTAGAAAAAACCACAGATCATGGTAATGTGAAGAGCCACCATTATACTAAACAGTCCCACATAGATCAATGTGAAAAAACCACAAGTCAAGGTAATATGCTGCGCCACAATTAAATTAAATACTACCACATAGATCAGTGGGAGAAACCAAGATCAAGGTAATGCTATATAATTTCAAGCAGTCCCATATGGAACAATAGGAAAAAACACAGTTCAAGGTAATGTTATATTATATTAAACAGTGTCACATAACGGTGGGAGAAAACGCAGATAACGGAAGTGACTTAATCTAATTTGTATGCAAATATATTATCTTTGTTTTCAATATTTAACATTACTTTTATCACAATAGTCTGGATGTGTTACAGAGTTTCCAATGTTACTTAGAATGTAACTTATAACGATGCCAACATAGTCTGGATGAATATGTATTGTTGAACAATCACAACTGATGTCAAATATTCATCATAAATATTTAATCATTTACATTTATGTTAATAACTTATGTAATTATATTGTAAAATAAGCACATAATTAATAAGTCAGTATATGTTATTTTATAATTAAAATTATTGATCCAAAAATCCTTAAATATATAATAGGCTTAACAAATGTATGTGATCAATGGTAAACTTTGCATGGAGATATTAATTACAGGAATCAAAGCGCAACTTCCTTCACAACATCGTTAATGAGGAGGGGGACAAGGGTAAACTGGAATACTTTGTAAATTTCTGTGAAGACACTATATTTGAGGTGAGCAGATTGTTGGTGGCTGGACTGCTATCACATGTAGACGTTGTCAGTGTGGCTAACATTAAGCACTGACAGACCCGGCTGACCAGCAGGGCGGGGGGGGGGCACTGGGGCATACCAGGGCAAACCTACTCAACCTTGTTAAACGACTGCAGACTCATGTAAACATTTCACAGGTGATTTCAATTTTACCTCTCCGCTAGTTTTACACATACCGAGCTTGGCAGATTGACAATGATGTCTTTGACAATTTTTTTTGAATATATAATATTGATATCGACACTGCAGCATCACCATGTGCTGAAATGATGAACGTGTATCAGTGGTTGTGATTAAGGTTGGGAGTTGGTTTGCCCAGGGTAGCCTACACGGCTTGCGGTGCTATGTATGGTTGTGAAGTAGCAATGGATGTCGTGCTAGATAGTTCACGGTGACTGGCGACCTGTTGCAGGACTCCAAGAGAGCTTTCCTACATGTTGCTGTAAATGAGGAGGGGGATAAAGAAAAGCTGGAAGCTTTTGTCAACTTCTGCGAAGATACTATTTTTGAGGTAAAATGACCCCAAATTCTGGTGGATGGCTGGTTTCTTGGCTGCACACTCCTTCCCCTTCTCGATATAGACATCTTACATTCATTTAGCTCTAATGCTCTGAATTATGCGAATTATGACGAGTGATCCGAGTGGTTTGCCTATAAAGTAGTTCCCAGGTTTGCTTCATGTGTCTAGATTAGAGAATGAAGCAAATTAATATTAAGGCTAAGAATTTAGTTACATAAATTTAAACTAGTTATCTTATTTCAATATGGATTAGTAGGCATAAGAGAAAAACAATTTGTCATTGTCTGGAGCAGTGCATGGTTTTCTCCGAACATAATATTTTGAGTTTGAAGCATGGTAGGCCTATTTTTGAAAAAGACATCATGACGCTAAAATACCATGCTTTTATTTATTTATTTATTCCACATAAATCCACGTGATATCTAAAGCAACACACTATCTCTGAGGTCATTATATTAACTGTCCTAGTCTCGCTGTTTATACCGAGGCACAGAAAGGCAAACATGTTACATCCACCAACACTCCTTCTTGCTTGCTTAATTTTCCCGTTGATATTCATATTTGTTTTTGCAGTTCACTACCACCTGTGTTGCTTGCAAACGTACACCATGAAGATTCATTTACGCAAACTATTGCTGAATTGAAAAAAGATATACTAGGTAGTGTCTTATGTATGTAAGAGGTCAAGAGTTAGTTTGAAATTAGTATATGTCAGAAAACTCCTTTAATGATAGGAGTGTATTGATGATGAGTAGATAGTAATTTAGAACAAAATTACTACGGGTAGATAAATAGGAAACATATAATTGTGTTTAAATTATCTCAATATATCATAACCCTTGCAACGCGGGGAGCGACTCTAAAACTTTAAGGACTGTATTAAAGGACTCTAATAAAATATTTGTAATGGCTATAGACCCATAACATAGGTATTAAAAAAACAGAGAGAGCTAACTAAGACATTTATCAAGATTTAAAAGTGAATAAACCCTTTAGTCTCCATGGTTTATGCAAAACTATTTCTGCACTTTAAGGGTTAATGTAGGCCTATACAGTATGAAACCCCTCCTTTTTCCTTCCACACCCATTTCTACAATATCTCACAGTTTATATCATTTTCTAATACGGTTTCTTTTCAATGATTATATACAATTCACACTATCCGCACCTCATATTTGTATTCATGTTTCCCCATCTCTTCAACACCTCTAATTTCTTATGTAGCAATGAGGGACGGTACACCATTTTTACGACAGTATGTAAATCTGTATTTGTTTGCACAGGTACAGTCAGAAATTTTGTTCCAGAGCAACAGCTTGTCACATCACCCGCATGTTCACTTAATGTTTGTGTTAACGTGTTTGTTCTAATGTACATAATTCGTGGATTTCTTCTAGTTATAGCTCATATTCATAAAGTTATGTCTTGGGACGATGATTATTATGAAGATCGTCGTCATCATGCTTTTAAAAGTAGAGCAATAGGAAAACATATGATTTATAATGTATGTTTTAGTGGGGCAGTTCACAAGCTTACAGTCTGCATGTCTTTTGTGATGCTTATTTAGTGATGCAAATAAAGTTTTTGTTAATCATAATATCTATAGGTATCTGCTGAAAATAAATGTGTGTGTTTGTTATGTGGAGCAGAATAACAAGTGTGAGTGTTAGATGGGAAGTAAACTTTAATGCACTATATTCTGGATTTATTTGGTGCATCAGTAATGACAGCTCTACATGAAACCAATGTCAATGGAGCAATGGCATTTTCATATGAAACACATCTTATTATCACTGCGATTAATTACATCTCAATATGAAATCAATCTCACATCATTTAGTACATCTCAATATTAAGCAAACTCACAACATAATCACATATTATATATTACACTAATTGTATTGTAAGCTGTGTATTATTTTAAAGGGTAATTCTTGCAATAAAAAAATAAAATTATATTTCATCACTGTTATTTCATTAACTGTTGTTCAGAGGTTTATATGTTTTATGCCAGCGATACTTGACAGGTTAGGATATGCTATTCGTTTTGTGTTTAGATGCAGCACGCCACGAGTATAAGTGCCGAGGAGCAGGCCATGACCATGGCTCAGTACACCGCAGGCCAAAGGGCAGAATCATCTGGCAGGTATGATTAACCACATAACTGAATCCGTATGTTGTACTTTATCCTTCTAAATTGTTAGCTAGTATTTATTTTATTGCTAACGCAATATCCGGCTCCAAATGATGAAAAATATTTATATTTATGACAACTAGACTTCTCACAAATTATATTATTACATTAACTGAGCATATACCACAAACAAATATGGATGAAATTACCATTCCCAGTGGAATAGTATTTGGTGTCAACCATATAGATATATGCTCGTTTCCATTATATACATAAGGCCTACTAAGATTGTGTATCCGTTATGTAGTTATTTGATATTTAATTTTTTAGCCAAATATAGATCCCAGATAGACATGGTTATATACTATATTGCCGAACGATCTTGATGAACATAATTCTATTGCATGTTTGAAATAGGCAGGATTATATTGTTTATTGCCAAATATTCCTGATGAACACGGTTCTATTGTATATTGCTAACCATTCCTCATGAACATTGTTCTATTTTATATTGCCAACCATTCATCATGAACATTGTTCTATTTTACATTACCAACTATTTCTCATGAACATTGTTCTATTTTATATTGCCAACTATTCCTGATCAATATGATTCAAACATAGATCCCAGATAGACATGGTTCTATTGTATATTGTCAACCATTCTGATGATCATGTTTCTATTATATTTTGTTTTTTCCTGTTTATTTTAGGGGTATGGTGGACGTCGTAAAAGGAGGGTGTGGCTCCATGAAGGACGGTGTCGTTTACTGTCTGTCATGTTTGTCTCCCTCTAATATCAAACAAAAGTGGAGCTTAATGCAAACCATGACGTGGAAACAGCTGATGCAAGCCTTCTTCACAACCAACCTCAATCTAGCCCTCACCCTCATCACATTCCTCTTCACGTTCCTATGGTAATTATCAACCTCAATCTGGCACTCTCTCTCATCACATTTTTCTTTTCTATTCCATGTTAACTATCAACCTCAATCTAGCGCTCATCACATTCCTCCTCGCGTTTCTATGGTAACTGTCAACTACAATCTAGTGCTCATCACATTCCTCCTCGCGTTTCTATGGTAACTGTCAACTACAATCTAGCGCTCATCACATTCCTCCTCGCGTTTCTATGGTAACTGTCAACCTCAACCTAGCGCTTATCACATTCCTCCTCGCGTTTCTATGGTAACTGTCAACCACAATCTATTCCTTATTACATGCCTCTTCATAAATGGTCGTAGATCACAGGTATTCACATGAAGCAGTAAGAGCTAACTAAGACATTTATGATGAGTTCAAACCATGGTATTTATCAAAATAGTTCAGTACTCCTAGGTTACAACATACCCTGTAATCATTAGAGATACATCTGTGGTGGCTTAGTGCTGGGTCAACGTTGCAGATGGTCGGCCAGCATTAAAACAATAACCAGTCTCATATTTGCTGGGTAGATATGCAGCTTAACCCTTTCAGTTTGGGGATCGTCTTTTGATGTCACAATCTAAGTGCCATCTAAGTCGATCCCCATACTGAAAAAGTAAAATATTTATACTGGCCGTATAACATAGGTATTCAAATGAAGCGGAAAGAGGTAACTAAGACCATTATGATGGTTTCAAGTTTAAAAAAACACCTTTAATCTCCATCTTTTATATAAAAATATTTCAGCACTTTAGGGGTTAATGTGTTTGTATTTCAGGACCTTCGCGCGGTTTATCTACATGATGATGAGAGGAGAGCCGCGATTGGAGAAGGTTCGTCCTCGTGTAGTAGAGGCTCCACCTATAGTACACATCCCTATGGACCCCACGCTATCTGGTAATGGGCACGAGGAGGAGGAGGAACAATCATCAGCGCCCAGTAAGATAGAGGTGTTTGGAATGGACGTCATGCGAGAGGAGGGCGAAGGGGGAGAAGTACAGTGAGTTTGCCTTGAAATCTAATATCAGAAACTTAAATCTGACGGGAATTATGCTGGTTGAACTAATGATAACAATAAATAATATTTTAATAAATTATATGTGCAATTGGTGGATTCGTCATTGTTGAGTTTGGTGTCTTCACTTTATTGACAAATGTTTGTTGCTAGCAACTAGCGTAAATAATGTATTGGAGATGTATGTGAATATATTTGTTTCGAATACATAACCATGTATAGTAGACCTATTCCAACCCCGACTGATGACTGTATGGCTCGGCATATCACATGACGAAAGCTGAACACCATTGCTCAATTAATATTTAAATTGGGTGTAGAATACCTTACTTATGCTGATCAAGTGTATTTAGGCTTCTTTGTGGAAATATATATATAAACAAATTTTAAAATTGGATTTTTATACTTTTTTATCTGTCTATGTTTGAGGGGAATAAAAGCATGCTTCAATATTTTTTAATTATAATATTTTGTGATCGTATTATAACTTGTTCTGCAAATCATTTGTTATGTAGCTACAAGGTGCAGCAGCGACCTGAGCTACAGAATCAGTCGAGCTCTGAGATGAGTGAGGATAGCACAGAAGCAGGTCCCCTAACAGACCTAACACCTGATGGTGTGACTAGACCACAAACTCTACCAGTTAGTATCACTAATACAAACATAATAGCAGAAATAGATATCTATTTCTGATAATAGACAGGCCCCTTAAAGGTGTAGTCAACTGTCAAAATTCGCGGGACAAGGGTCCCCCAGAAGGCAATAGTGCCCGTGGGTAAGCCAAGGCCCTATTCCATAATAATACTAAATATGCGTTTCATACCCAAAGCCTCATTAAGAGCAAGTTCTCAAATCACAGCAAGTTCATATATACTTGAGCGACATCTATGAGGTAATAATTCAAAGCCCTTTTCTTTTGCCCCTACTTGGTCGCCTACTTGGAAACAAACTGACTGTATTACTGCGGGGATTTGGAAACTGCTTGACCCCCAAGTTTGTATTGTCACTCGGTAAACACAAAACATTTGTATGACTTTATGCAATGTTGGATCAACGTTGAAGACGTTGGGCCGACATTGCATAAATGTCATACAAATGTCTTGCGTTTGCTGGGCAGGAGGACTTTCTCTCAAACATTGTACATTTATCTAATGTTGGTTCAATGTTGGGCCAGCGTCGCAGACGTTGGCCTAACATTAAAACAGCATTGGATCAATGTCTCGTTTGAGTAGTATCTTGTAATCAGTTCAGTGGCTATATTAATGCCGTCAATCTGTACTCAATAGGCTACTGCTGGCCTACACTTGACCGTCCCAGGCATGCGCGTTTTGAAGCTGAATGATTCTTTAACATACCAAGCCCCTGATGGCGTCACCAGACCACAAACTCTACCAATTAGTATCACTAATACAAACATAATAGGCTGGTTCCCTAGCAGACCAAATCCCTGATGGCGTCACCAGACCACAGACTCTACCAGTTAGTATCACTAATACAAACATAATAGGCTGGTTCCCTAGCAAACAAAACCCCTGGTGGCGTCACCAGACCACAGACTCTACCAGTTAGTATCACTAATACAAACATAATAGGCTGGTTCCCTAGCAAACCAAACCCCTGATGGCGTCACCAGACCACAGACTCTACCAGTTAGTATCACTAATACAAACATAATAGGCTGGTTCCCTAGCAGACCAAACCCCTGATGGCGTCACCAGACCACAAACTCTACCAGTTAGTATCACTAATACAAACATAATAGGCTGGTTCCCTAGCAGACCAAACCCCTGATGGCGTCACCAGACCACAAACTCTACCAGTTAGTATCACTAATACAAACATAATAGGCTGGTTCCCTAGCAGACCAAACCCCTGATGGCGTCACCAGACCACAGACTCTACCAGTTAGTATCACTAATACAAACATAATAGGCTGGTTCCCTAGCAGACCAAACCCCTGATGGCGTCACCAGACCACAGACTCTACCAGTTAGTATCACTAATACAAACATAATAGGCTGGTTCCCTAGCAGACCAAACCCCTGATGGCGTCACCAGACCACAGACTCTACCAGTTAGTATCACTAATACAAACATAATAGGCTGGTTCCCTAGCAAACCAAACCCCTGATGGCGTCACCAGACCACAGACTCTACCAGTTAGTATCACTAATACAAACATAATAGGCTGGTTCCCTAGCAAACCAAACCCCTGATGGCGTCACCAGACCACAGACTCTACCAGTTAGTATCACAACAATATACACATAATGAGTTGAGTCAAGACTACAACCAGGAAGGGCTGAGGAAGGGATACAAACATAATAGTTGTTTTAACTGCATACGTTTACAGGAGAATAGCTTAAAATGATGAAAATTACTAAAATAAATTTGATATCAAGTTACTTTCTTATGATTTACTAATATCTATTTGCAGCTGAATGGAGCTGAGGGTGAAGCGAAGAAAGACAAAAGGTAATTACACTTATAATGTGTAGTCCCATGCAATAGCTGAAACAGCTAATCTAATGATCACATGTTTACTTGGGCGTTATAGTGTTAACCCCTTACGCCGCTAAACTGAATAATTTATTTTTTCAAGTGAGTGGGAATTAAAAATATTTATTTAATTTGAAACGTAACATTTGACAATCTTGATGTTTAAACGGCTAATTTAAACGGCTAATAAAACAGATTAAAACGACTACAGTCGCACTCAGCGGTGTATGGGCTAACATTTCAGAACTATTAAGACAGTAATAGCTGGACGATGTGTTGATATGGGTCCCGGCTTGTGACATTTGGATCATACTGTAGGAAAAATCACATTAAATCTTTCACGTTCGGGACTTTTCACTTGGGACTTGGGCCTTCAGAACAAGACATTAATTTTCGTTTTTCCTTTGTTAACATGCTAAATGAGTGTTAGGGCCTGTAACCAATGTCACATATGAGGACAGCAATGTCTTGCTTTTAACAAAGCCTTTTGTGGGGCTCCCTTGCATGAATTTTAGATTTTATTTCTATTTTTAGCGTGCTAAATGACCTTGGACCTGTAACCAGCGCCACATATGAGGAGAGTGACGCAGAGAAAGTAGCTCGTCTTCAGGAGGAGCCTCCGCTAGAAATGAAAGATAAAGGATTCGACTTTGGAAAAGCTGTACTCGTAAGTCTATACATCAATACATTATGTTACATGCTACAACATATACTTCTACATGATATAATAATTATGTTTGTTGGAATGAAATTTGAAATGTCTTAGTTACACATTTAAGTTAATTATGACCTAAATGGAATATTAAACATAGCTATTTCAGTACAATTGGCATAAGTTTACTTTTTGACTGATACTGATAACGCCACGTGAAATGGTCATCAACATAAATATCATAGTACAGCCTGCTCCATCCTCTGCTGTGAGAGATGAACTCATGTTCATGTGAACTCATATCAACATTTATAGCATAATTTAACCTGCTTAATTCAGATTTCATATCAACATAAATAACAATGAATTATTTTTGTAAAAAGGGTTTTTCTTAAATTTGAAATCATCATAAAAGTCTTAGTTAGCTCTTTCCTCTATATTTGAATACATATGTTATGGGTCTACGGCCATGATAAATTTTGTTAGTTCTTTCAGTGCAGGGACTGTCTTTATCCGTCAGAATCGGACTCTACATACGTCAGATTCTGACGTACATTCTGACGTATAAAGACGGCCCCCGCGCTGAAAGGGTTAGCCTGCATTATCCAGAACTCATATCAACATAAATATCATAGTTTAACCTGTACTATCCACTGCCGTGCTGCATGAAGTCATACAACCATACCATATACTTGTTGCAGAGTATGTGCGCTAGGAACTTCTACAACTTCAAGCTTCTTGCTCTGGCAATGGCGTTCAGCATTAACTTCATGCTGCTATTCTTTAAGGTAAGAACTAATTTGCGGAATGTGAAAATAATTAAGCGTGAATAGTCCTGACAGAAAAATGTATTAGGCAATTGCCCCCCGAATCACAAACCGTATGGAGCATTATACACTTTGCTGAGCCATTAAAAACATAGTAATATTTCAGTTCCAAAACATTGACCCACCTCATGCTTGAGCGCAGCGCTCCAATTTTTCATTGCCATTTTTACAAACTACAAACGTCCTGTGTCAAATTATATTTATCTCTGAAAAAAATTGATGATGGAAAGTTAGAGCTGATAAAAATAAATATTCATTAGCCTAATCAAGACAATTAGGTTTAGTACGTTTGTACAATGAAAAAAAGTATTTCATATATGTCATCCATATGGGATGAATATTATGAGTCACCCATACTCTATGAGTCCCCCCCCCCCCCAGGTGAGCAGGGTGTTATTTGACTGTATCTAATCTGTGAGTCCCCCCCCCTCGGATAAGCAGGTTGTTATTTTACTGTATCTAATCTATGAGTCCCCGCCCCCTCTGGTAAGCAGGGTGTTTTTAGAATGTATCTAATCTATGAGTCCCCCCCCCCTCAGGTGAGCAGGGTGATGGAGGAGGACGAGGCAGCAGGAGGAGGTGATGAGGAGGAGGATGAGGACCCAGAGGAATTTGTCCACGTGGCGGAAAGCCTCTTCTACCTTCATCCGTTATTACGACTGACAGCCTTCCTTCACAGCTGTATAGCATTCAGCATGATGGTCGCGTACTACTGTCTCAAGGTAATTATTGTGATAATAACAGTGCTAATAAAGCCCCTTGGATATGAAGGGTGTTTCTGCCACTTTGTAAAGTGGCAGATACACTCTTTTATATCCAAAGGGCCTTTTCTACCTTAACTTGTTATCACGGCTGACAGCCTTTTTTCACAGCTGTATAGCATTCAGCATGATGGTCGCTTACTACTGTCTCAAGGTAATTATTGTGATAATAACAATGCTAATTAAGCCCCTTGGATATGAAAGAGTGTATCTGGCACTTTGTAAAGTGGCAAATACACTGTTTTATATCCAAAGGGCCTCTTCTACCTTAACCTGTTATTACGGCTGACAGGCATTCTTCGCAGCTGTATAGCATTCATCATTATGAAGCATTGTAAGCATTGTGATAATAACAGTGCTAATAAACCCCTTGGATAGGGAAAGGGTTCAGGTACACCCTTTCATATCCAAATGGCCTTTTCTACCTCCACCCGTTCACATTCGGCATTATGATCGCTTACTGTTGTCTCAAGGTGATACAAATTGGATGGTGGCACTAAGAGCTCGCTAGTTTAAGGGAGGGCTCGGGAAACTCAAAATATCGTCTACCTTTATCTTTTATTTTGAATAACAGCCCTCCTTCATAGTGGTATCACATTCATCAAATAATGGTTGCTTATTACTGCCCCAGGACAAGAATAAGACGCCACCGTGTATATGAAAGGGCGCAATGTGTGGGTTATTCCATTAATTATTTCATTTATTCAGTTATATTGTAGTGGGTATTTCATAGAATGTATAATTTTATTTCCGCTCACGTTGAGGTGAGTATAAATGACACATTAATTCACATGTAAAAGTTAATACAAAAATGAAGAAGTACCCGGGTGTGGCCATTATCTATCATAGTAATGTATATTTCTTCCACAGGTGCCTCTGGTGGTGTTTAAGCGTGAGAAGGAGATTGCTCGTAGCTTGGAGTTTGATGGGATGTGGATAGCTGATCAGCCTAGTGATGACGACATCAAGGGGCACTGGGACAAACTGGTCATCAGCACACGATCATTCCCTGATAAATACTGGGACAAGTTCGTCAAGAAGAAGGTCAGCAGAACAGCAACCCATATACACATTATGGCTGTATAACAAAATAATTAACCTTTACAGCGCCTAAATATTTTTAAATAAACCATAGATACCAAAGGTTTTTTTTATTTCTAAATAATATTACTTCGCTCTTCTTATATCATTTGAATACCTATGTTATGGGTTTACCGTCATTAGAAATATTTTTACGCTTACAGTTCGGGGATCGACTTTAGGCGTCAGCATCTGACGTCTACAGACGTCAGATTCTGACGACTAAAGTCGGTCCCTGTGCTCTAAGGGTTAAGCACAAAGCATTATCACTCTATAAACTATAAAAATATGCATTATCACTGCATAAAAATATAAATTATTAATGATGCGTTGTATAGCGTATTTATAAAAATACATTACTTCATAAAAAATATTAAGTAGATTTTGAAAAATGTTTGACTATTAAATATCGCAATTTCAAAGTCTTTAGTCGACTTTTAGTTTTGTTACTGCGTTATAAAACTACTATAAGAGAAAAAAATGCGCTAGATAGTTTAGCCAAAATATATTTAATTCATCTGAGATATAATAATACTTCATGTTTTTATTTTCTCGCCGTGTGTTGTACCTGTCACTTTGAAAATTGGCACACAACTCATTAGTACTATGGTGACAATATATATATGTAATCAGATTTTATCTGTATTTGTTTTTTGAATCCTCAAGGTACGCGGCAAGTATTCAGAGCAGTATGACCACGATCAAATCAGCAACCTACTGGGAATGGCAAAGGGCAAGATGACAAAAGAGAAGAAAAACAACTCAAGTATTTTACCTGCATTGTAAGTCAAATTATTAACATGCAAAGTACCCGAACTGTTAATGATTTATAGCTATAATATAAGATGCATATTTATACTTCACACAAATAAGTTAGAATAAGTTTGTTTACTGCATTGTTTTGGATTGAAGTCCACGTCTAAAAATATACTAAAAAGCTTTATTTTAGTTTTGTGCGAGCTAAAAATTTGTTTGTTTTCTGTGTTGACAGTTTCACAGAGGTTGACTGGCAATATGAGGTGTGGAAGTGGGGAATTATCTTCACTGATAATGTACGTAAAAATCTGCCATCTTGTCTGTATACGGTCGTATCTTGACTTTACAAAGTGGCTGATCCAACCTTTCACTACAAAGTTCAACTTGTGAGAAGTGTAGAGTTGAGACAATGACATAATCAGTCCATACTTGGAGTTTAAATTGATTAGAAGTGGGTTAGACACCCTATAAACATAACTAAAATGAAATGTATAAAAATGTTTACACTATATAACATCTGTTCTTAACTGGTTAACTTGTCATAATATTGCTATATTGTACCTGGTCTCGCATTGTTTTACTATATATTATAATTTGTAATATTTTCATACATGGCAGCCATTTTTAATAACTTATTAAGCCATGTGACATTGAGCACACCATCTTTAACTGGCAAGTGAAGCCCAAAAACTGCTCTGAACATAGCTATAATATATCTTAATTGTCAAAGAATTGTGCCCTATATGGCCTAATACGACCAAATGACTCCCAGATCTTATTGTGGAACGGCTTAAATAAATGATTTTGTATTCGTATACCTATCTGCTTTTGATAAATTTCATAACATTTATGTTTTTTTCAGGCTTTCTTGTATCAGCTCTGGTATTTCTTGCTGTCGGTCATTGGTAACTTTAACCCATTCTTCTTCGCGGCTCATCTTCTGGACGTTGCCATCTGCTTCAAGACGCTGGGAACCATCCTGCAGTCCGTCACCCATAACGGAAAACAGGTACCGTAGATTAATATTAGTAGCAGTGATAAAAATAGTTGGAGTAGTGGTAGTAGTAGTAGTAGTAGTAGTGGTAGTATTGTTGGTCGGGGTAATTGTATGGGTAGTAGTACATGTAGTATTAGTATAATGGTAGCAGCAGCAACAACAATAAATATCATCACATCTAAGATTCGATGAATGAGAAATCCTTAAATGAATGATAATTAACTGCTAGAACCTTGAGCTATTCAATTTAAATTTTCAGTCACTTGAATTTGTGTTTCGCTACCGCGATACGCAGCTTCAAGTGTCTGAAAATTTGTGAATTTTAAGTCCCAACATATAACAGTGTTTCAAGATTGAAGGCATATTTTACTTTTAAAAACGTTTTATACAGGTGCTAATAAAACCACAGAATGTCAACTTTAGTCGACATCAGTGTTCTAAGGGCTAAGTATAATTTATGTAATTATACGAGATTCCGAATATTACAGTTTGGCTATTGCTCGATATGATTATGGTTTCCAATGTTTCCAGCTTGCCATGACGGTACTGCTGACCAGCATCGTTGTATACATGTACACTGTGATAGCGTTCAACTTCTTCAGAAAGTTCTACATCAAAGAAGAAGACGGCGAGACCGACGCCAAATGTCATGACATGCTCACGGTAAGTTCATCAAAATCTCCCCTACCCTATAAAGCACTTTAAATGTGGGAATAAACAACACATCTACATCTAGTCTTGTGTTTTAACATCTACCACGTCGTACACGCTCGTATTTAAGTGTCGCTAATCATGATAATAAAATATAGAAGTGATAATAATTGTGTTTGAGCTCATTATTGAGCCAATAACCCTGTCACGCCAGCCTAGCCTTGCAAACAAATATTTTTTTTTTAAAAAGGAAAGCAAACTAAATTAAATAATAAAAATAACTTAATTTGCAATTTGATTTGAATTTCTTAATTTGCTATATTCTTGATAGAGTTAATATATATGGGAGTGCATAGCGATCGCCAGATGAGCTGATTCTGGTTTCACCAATACAGGTAATTTGTGAGCTATAGAAGAGAGTTTTTTAATCAGTTTGGAACTTTTGCTGCACCGGAAATTCCGAGCCGAGTAAAATTGTACCACTTTTCTAAATGAAGCTTGGACCCATGACTAATATTGTCTATATTATCTTGTGAGTTGTTGAGTAACTCTCCTCTATATCTGTTGACAGTGCTATGTCTACCATCTGTATGTAGGAGTAAGGGCAGGAGGAGGCATAGGTAAGTCTACTTTATTAATGGCTTTTGATAACATTTCCATGATGATTTAATTTTACATGTGAATATATATATATTAACCATATAAAACAATTATAAGAATATTGCAATATTCAACGACACGCTACGGTAGATTGTAACATGTTTGTGTTTCCCAGGTGACGAGATAGAGCCGCCAGATGGCGACCCTTATGAGATCTACCGTATACTGTTTGACATCACCTTCTTCTTCTTTGTCATCATCATCCTGTTGGCTATTATTCAGGGTAAGTAGGCGTAGCGTACCCCAACCCCACATACACTCTACTAGCTCTAACTGGGCAATGTATGGACTTTAAGAATGCACCAGGATATGTGCCAGAACATTGCATATTGTTGTCATTGGCATAATGGATTTAGTGGGATTGATGGTTATAAAATAGTCATATAAATAAGTCATAATGTCAATATGTGTCATGGGTGGAACAAATCACAATGAAATTATTTTCGGAATTTTGAAATGATGGCCAACTAGAATTTTGACCATATTGTAAATCTGGTAATATTCGCGAGGTTTTATTTTTCGCGAATTTCGCGAGGCGAACAAATTCGCGTATTAAAGAATCCCGCCAAAATTATTATTATAATAGCGATACTAAAGTAAAATAAAAATTCGCGAATTCTAAACTTTCTGAAAAGGCCCGAAATAAAAAAATCCGAAAATATAAACACGCGAACATTACGAGATGTACAGTATTATAGAAAGGCATGGTGTAAATAGTAATCACATTGCGATCTGCCCCACTTTTTATGACGATACCAACCAGTTGTGTTCCAGATCTGTCCACTAACTTGTGATACTGACGCTGTTTTAGGTTTGATTATTGATGCCTTTGGTGAACTGAGAGCCCAACTTGAACAAGTGAAGGAGGATCTGGAAGTCAGTAATAATATATACATACGCCATCGTTGAGAAATTCGAGACAGGTTCATCTCAGCACAAGCTACCACATCAAGCCCGCGCCTTTAGGCGAGGGCTTCATGTGGTGACGAATGCTGAGATGAACCGATCATGCCATGCCCAACGATGCAGTATTTATTTTCTCATAAGAATATATAAATCACAGTTACTTGGGAACAAAATGACATGAATATTTGCAAATGAATGGGCTCAAAAATTAAACAAATATAATTTTCATCAACTTGAAGTTTTGGGTCTTTCTCAGCTTTTACAGACATATTTTATGAATGGGGTGATTTTTATTCACTTTAAGATGTGAGTTGAGGCAGCAATTCACATCTTAAAGAGAATGACAAATAGACAATTAATTATTCTTATAAATAATAATTATGGCCATTTACTTTAATAAATTAATCAAGTAAATAACAAATAAACAATTACCCTAAAATTAAGATGGTTCAAGTAGATTTTCTAAGCTTTTACTTGACATATCACACTGTGGTTTGTCTATATAATCAGGTAATTTTTATTCACTTTGAGATCGGAGTTGCGACAGCGAGTCATGTCTTTAGGATGGATGGAAATTAGACAATTTATGCGTTTGAAGTTGGTAAAGGTACTTTTTATTTTCCAGTCATCCTGTTTCATCTGTGGGATTGGTAAAGACTACTTTGACAAAGTTCCACACGGATTTGAAACTCATTGCAAAAATGAACATAACTTCGCTAACTACATGTAAGTATTGCTTTTATTTTAATATTACATTTTACTATATAATACATTGACATATACTGCATTATTTTATACAATATTGGATAAATAAGTTGCGAAAAAATAAGTAACATTTTAGCGTTTTGTTAGCTTCATTATGTGTGGTGTTGGAGAGATATATGATTTATGTGAAAAATCAAATTCGTTATTAAAGTAAAATGCTATCATGGAAACATGTGAAGTTAAGTGCCGGAGTTACGATGTATTAACCTTTAATTAGGATTTTGATTTCTAATATGATTTGGTCCTGGTCAGGCGATGCGTTTTCGTGCCTCGAGGAGGACAAGGTGTCATATTTTCACCATCTTTATAATTCAAAAATATGATGTACACATTGCTGTCTGTTGAAAAATCTACACAAAATGTTCCTACGCTTTGTGTAAAATAATATGCATTGTTAAATGTATTAGTTAATATATTTATTTATTAGTTAGTGTGTGCGTCCACCTTGACTGAAATGTCCCAGTGAAACTATTGCAGCCAAAGTGCTGAAACACTTCTCAAATTATTGAACACATAGCGGGTAACGTTTTTTTAGCATGGTGTAAATCATCAATAATATCACTAACGTAAATGTACAGATCGGGGTTATCCCTTACAGCGTGGTGATCGACATTAGACGTCTGAATCTGACGTCGGTGGACGTCAGATCTGACGTCTAAACTACCTTTAACGTATATAATCGAGAACCATAGTAAATTTATTATTTTATTGTACTTCGTTCGTCATGTTTGTCTGGACAAATTATAAATTATTTTTTTCTGTTTATATTCTTTTCATGTATTTTGTATATATAATTTATTTTGTATATATAATATTTTGAGGGCCCCAAGGAAGATGGGTGAATGCTCATTGGGTTTACACTCTTGAAATAAAGATATTATTAGAACAATTATAAGAGCCGTACACCCATGACATATGTATTCAAATGAAATGGAAAGAGCTAACTAAGACATTTATGATGATTTCAAATTGAAAAAAACAACTTTGGTTTCTATAGTTTACACACACATATTTCAACGCTTTAAGTGTTAAGGTACGATAATTATATAAAATGAGAGTACATAATCTCTTTTTCTGAATGTTTATGCAATATTTTGTTCCAGGTTCTTTCTGATGCATTTAATTAACAAGCCAGACACTGAATACACAGGACAGGTAATAACGTACATCTTATCAGTTCTCATGAGCGCTGCCAGTACTGCATTAACCTATAGTTGTTTTCATTCGGTTTTATTAGCAGTTTAAATCACAGTCATTTGGGATTGAAATGGGTGTTTAAACATAAAGATTTGAAAATGTGTGCTCTCAAATAAAAAAATATGATCAATTTGGTTTAAACGTGCTTGAAACTGTAGATATACAGGGGGCTAATGTGTTTGTTTTGCTCCAGGAAACCTTCGTGTGGGAGCTCTACCAGGAAAGGTCGTGGGATTTCTTCCCGGTGGGTGACTGTTTCCGTAAGCAATACGAAGAGGAGCTCTCCAGTAGCTGAAGGGGGAACACCCTTAGTATCAGATGATATCTTGAACACACCATCAGTGAACTGTGGGGAATCCCCTTAGTATCAGATGATATCTGGAACACACCATGAGTGAACTGTCTGCTATTTCCTGTTCAGGAGTTGACATAGTTTTACACCCCATGGTATTCATTAAGATTTGACCTTCGGGTGGCCCATGAGGGTCATCCCTCCTCCCTGGCTGGTGATCTGTGAACCACGAGTAATTTGCACTTGATGAGTCACATGCGCATGTGCAAAGAGCGCTCGTGTCTACGAAACTGTGATAACAAATCGAATGGGCCTTTTAATCACAGATTAGGATGTACTTGAAAGAGAAGTCAATGAATTTGAACAGATCAATATGTACAGTGTATGAAATGAAAAATAACTATAGGCTCCTGAGAACATATATAATGTGACATTATATGACATAATGTCACATTATGTCACAGTATGTGATATCATGTGCCATTATAAGACATCATGTGACATGAGGTGATATCATGTGACATTATAATCAAATAATGTCACACAATGTCACATTATGTGATATCATTTGACATTTAAATTGTGACATGCTCTTACATGATGTGACATTATGTGACATTTTATATATATATCTTAATTGACATCAGACATGGTGTGTGGAATACATGTGCCTACATACAGCATCTGTAATTTAATAGGCGAATTTAAAAGGTTAGCAGATGCAACATTTTATTGCTGTACGTAGTTATAACATACCATTTTGTTAAAGCTAAGAGTTTATCAAGGTGAAGTCTGCGCATTTGGACAATACAATATTGCTCTTTGGACAATACAATATTGACATGTATCTTTCATTTCAAGTCGGTTGAGTGAGATAAACTTGCCACCTCGGATATATCATGTTTACCCGTGTGGTTTATTCACAACCTCTCCAGGATACAACTTATCTTTAATAAGTCCTGTTTTTGTCCTGTTTCTCTTGATCCTGCCATGTCTGATCACCATCACATAGATCTCACCAGCTCACGTATTTAAATATGCTGCAGTTATCCCCGTGTACAGTTTGCAAACAAGCAGGTGCTACCATGTACATTTGACCACGTCTTTCCTTATTTTATATTGTTAACCCCAGCTTTAAAAATAGCCATGAAAATTTGCTGTTTTTCGATTAGTACCCTATTGTATGACTGATAAGAGAATTGCAGTATTAGACCTGTTTTGCTGCAATGCTGTATATCCACGGTTGTCATCAACATGATTATATACATTTTAAAACGCCAGTAATTGAAAAAATGTGACATAGGACTTTGAAAATTTAGTAGTGTTTAAAACTTTATGCAGAAACAAATGCCAGATGTGGATGAACTGAAACAAATTAGCAAATGTCAATTTTTAAATAAGAAGACACACATTGCGTGACCATGCACGATTTGTCACAAAGCTAAATAATGCAGGTGGTGTTTATTTGTTTGTGACAGTCTAAGAAATGTGGCAGACCGTGGTTCGAGTCCGTGGAGCTCAGCTAGCTACTGACATTATGAACGCATCACGTACTTGACGAGACGCGTCAATGCTGGTTTAATGTTGGTCCAACGTCGCAGACGCTGGTCCAACATTAAACAAACATTGGCTGAATGTCTCTCACGTAAAATATGTCAATTTAATTATGCATACCATAGTGATTCAGTGTTTGAGTGTGATCGCCCTTATAGCTGTATATAAATGACACATGTACATGATTACAGCCAATCGTGTCACCGACTATGCATTTTATTTCCAGATCATTGTGTTTGCTCCCCATATTACAGAACGAACACGAGGCGTTGAGCCAACGTTGGCTAAGTACTGGGCCACAGTCGGAGACCGTGGTTCAGTAATAAACCGACTTTGGGTTAATCACCCTTGTTTTCTAGGCATATCATCTGATTCTGTCTAAACTGTCAATTGGAATGATGTGCTGTAGATTTCTCATTTGTGTTGAAAATTATTGTTCAAGTAAGTATAATAAGTGAAGGTTTAGTATAAATATTACAAACAGTAATGTTTTGTTCGACCCACTTTTTATGATTATTAATGCAAATCTCGAAGAAGAATTTGCGGTTCTTTTCAGTCGAATATAGGCCATGTTGATTTCTGCCATAAGCCAAATAAAGGTCATCACCCCATATTTGTGTTTGCTTTTCGTAGATTTTTTTGTATCCATTTCCCGGACTCATAAAACACTTCCCGTGACTACATCTTCACAGGTACATGAATAAAGCATTACTTAAACCAGATATGTGAAAATAATATGACATTGTATGCCCACATGTTTAATATGTTTATCAAAACTCTACACTTGAGTGACATAAACGTCGTGGACAGTCGGTGGTATCAAAAAGTCATTGAGGTATACATGAAATAATGACAGTAACTGTTTAATTGCTTCATACGCCGGTATAGGTATTAATACGCTGGAATTGGTATCAATACGCCGGTGTAGCCGTTTCAGCGTACCCCCCTTTCAGCATACCGGGGTGTACGTTAAAACTAGTTTCAGCTTACAAGGGGGTACGTTGAAACTAGTTTCAACGTACCCCCCCCCCCCCCCGTAAGCTGAAATTAGAAAAAGGCCAGTTTCACGTTACCTCCCCTAGTTTCAGATTACCCCCGGGGGTACATTGAAACTAGTTTCAGCGTACCGGGAGGTACGTTGAAACTAGGCTCAGCGTACCGGTGGGTACGTTGAAACCAGTTTCAAAGTCCCCCCCCGGTATTTTGAAACTAGAAAAATAAATTTTCACCCCGCCATTTCTAGGGCTTACACGCCAAATATGATAATTGGTGACTTTTTAAGTACCGTTAGACCTAGATTAAAGTAAACGATTCACTGAGTACACATGGTGGGCCACCCACATGCGCAACATCGTCAACGTTCACAAGAGTGGGGCGCCGCCGTGTGTTCGTTCGATTTTTTTATGCACCGGAAATGACTGACATTGCTAATGCTGTAAGCATGGGGGCGGGGGCAAGGTAGGTACCTATCCGAGCTAACACGAGACATTGAGACAGTGTTGGTTTAATATTGGGCCAGCATCGTAGACGGTGGACCAACATTAAACCAAACCTGGCTCAAAGTATTGTGTTAGCGGGGTAAAAGCGTTTATCATCTATCCTTAAGCTCCCTCGTTATCTGGATTAACCTCTTAAGCTCCGTGGTCATCTGCATTAAGCTCAATTTGTGGTTATTTTATAACTGAAAATAATTATAGAGTCATACGTAAATAGAGAGTTTGGCACCAATCTTTAAAACAGGCCGAAACATGGCCAAAGTTACATCCGCTATAGATAAATCGATAGATAATAATATTTGTTTTCATCAGTTGACCCCAGAGGTCATAAGGTTATATGGGGATTATAGTGTTTCCAGATATCGTGCTAAAATCTTTTTTTTTTACTAGTTGCCATAGAAATCAAATTGTTACATGGAAATATAAGTGTTTCAACAACTCGCGCAAACAGTTTTTTCATGCTAGTTCCCATAGGGTCAAAGGGTTATATAAAAAGTGTTCCGAGACTTTGCGCTAAGAATTTTTCTCGTTAGGTGACATAGAGTTTCAAGGGTTTTATGGAGTGATTTTAAACCTCTTGTTAACATATTATTTTTCGTTGGTTGCCCCAGAGATGAAAGGGTTATACCTATGGAGATTAAAGTGTCGCTAAAAAATGCCCCAATGCCATGTGATGAATATATAGAATATAATTTATTGTCAGCATTGAAAGTTAAGCGGTAAAATTGAAGGGTAATTTAAAACTAGAGGGGGCAACTTGAAACTAGTTTCAGACTACCCCCGGGGGTAAACTGAACAGGGGGGTAATCTTAAACTGTTACACCGGCATAGGTAGGCCTAATAAGACAGTGACATAGGAATTAATACGCCGGGATAGGTATTAATACGCCGACATAGGTATCAATACATCAGCATTGGTATTAATACGGTCGCATAGGTATTAATACATCAGCATAGGTATTAATACGCTCACATAGGTATCAATACGCCAGTATAGGTATTATATAGATAAATAAATACGCCGACAAAAAACCCTGTTTTTGTTTAGCATTTCGTAGCAACATGGGATTAAAGTTGATACTATTTGGAACATGATTTGTTAACAAAGTAACATAATAAGTAATAATAACTACGTTGTTAGGCAAATAAAAAAAGTCTTTTCATTAAATACTCTAATAAAGAATAATAAATAATGACACTCAGAGTAAAGTTCAACCATTTATTTTATATATTTACAAAGGTTAGCATTATAGGTACTACTCATACACGTCATTATTTCAGCTTTATATGTGTTGAAATAATATGAACCTTAATAATAAAGTTTAATTGTGGTACATGACGTGAATCAATAGGCACTTGCACTTTCAGACCATTTACCTGTTTATAGTCAATAAATTGCAATGGTTTTTAGATCATGGACTATTTCGTTAAAAAATATAGAAAAAAAGTAAAAAAATAAGGCAATCGGGTCGTTTTCGTATCTATAATGGCAAATATTCCAACCTGTGCTTTTGAAAATCAATCCACGTTGAACGTTGGGATGGCTAGATTTTGATACAATAGTAACACAGCTACTTTGCTCTATTGTGTTACTAGTTTATAAACACATTATTTATCCGTGTTATAATTTAATGAATAACAAAGTAATAATGGACAGACGTACAGTTCATCCATTGAGACATACTAGTATTTAGGATTGACGTTTAACGTACTAAGTAAAAGTTATATGATTTAATATGAACTTGTGTCTCGCTACCGCGACCCACAACTTCAACGCATATTTGTTTATTTTGGGACCAAACATTTGCGATATTTAAACACGCATTTCGGTCCAAATAACGGTGATTTAACCCTTTAACCGCCAAATTATTCAATTTGAATTTTAACTCACTTGAAGTTGTGTCTCGCTGACGCGATCCACAACTTCAAGTGAGTGAAAATTATTCAAAAATTACTCAGATTTGACAAAATGGCGGTGAACTCTTTTCAAATCTTGCTGTTTGATTTTTAGTCACATTTTATCTCTAACATATTTAAAATGTGGTACTTAATGTACTAATCAAAAATGAAAACCCGAATATATGCGGCACCGGCGGTTAAAGGGTTAATCGGCTAAAAGACGGATTAAAAATGACTGTATTCGTGCTTAATGCTTGAAAGGTTAACTATTAGCAGCAGATGTCTCGATCAACAAGATACACTGACTCAATTAAACCAGCATTGGCTCAATGGTGTTTGGTGCTTGTTTCGCTTCCCCAAGTAATAATAAAGCAAAATATGCCACTAAACGATAATGCATGTGGAATAGTGGAATGCAGCGTTAAAGCTAAAGACCACTCTGTGCATGCTTCTGGTTTTAGGTGTACCCCAGTTGCCTCTGTGATCAGCGTGGTGCTTCCTGGGTACAGATTTGTCCCGCTGTTCATATACAGTGGACTGCTCCTTTAAATGCCAATTGCAAAGGTTATATTTTTTTCTTATCCATCATTGCTCATACTATTCAATATCTTAAACCTTAACCCTTTAACCGCCGGTGCCGCATATATTCGGGTTTTCATTTTTTATTGGCACATTAAGTACCACCTTTTAAACATGTTAAAGATACAATGTGACATCAATCAGCAATATTTGAAAACAGTTGACCTCCATTTTTTCAAATCTGAATAATTTTCAGTCACTTGAAGTTGTGGATCGCGTCAGCGAGACACAACTTCAAGTGAGTGAATATTCAGATTGACTAATTTGGCGGTTAAAGGGTTAAAGCGCTAAGTTAAATTATTTAATTTTTCCGCACTTTAAATTGTGTCTCGCTACCGCGGCCAACAACTTAAAGCGTGTAAAAATTACAGAAACATGTACAATTTCAATCAAAATATATCATAATTTCGCAAATTTAACGCTCTTTTCAATTGCAAAGTTTCTTGTTTGAAGGTCAAATAAAAAGACTGGAAATGGCCATAGTGTAGCACTTTAACCCTTTCAGCGCGGGGATCAACTTTAGACGTCAGAATCTGACGTCTGTAGACGTCAGATTTTGCGACTAAAGTCGATGAAAGAGTACAGCTATTTATAATGGCCGTAGGTCTACACCCATAATGTATATTCAAATTATGCGGAAAGAACTGACTAAGACGCAGAGAGCGACATTATACGTCAGAGATCGACATTAGACGTCAGAATCTGACGTCTGTAGACTTCGGATGTCGATGAAAGTCGATAAAGGAGTACAGCTATTTATAATGGCTGTACACCCATATCATAGATAAGCTTATTCAAATTATGCAGAAAGAGATTTATGGCGATTTCAAATTGAAAAAAGCTCTTTGGTCTCCATCCCAGCAAACACAAAACATTTGTATAACATTTATACAACGTCAGCGACGTTGGTTCAACATTGTATAAATGTTATACAAATATTTGTGTGTTTGCTGGGATGGTTTATACCGAGTTATTTCAGAGCTGTAATGGTTAAGGCTAAGATGATTGCTTAACCCTTAAAGCGCGGAATTAATTTGTAAAAAAAACATCGCAACCAAAGGGTTTTTTTCAATTTGAAATTTTCATAAATGTCTTAGTTAGCTCTTTCAGATTCATTTGAATACCTATGTTACGGGTTTACGGACAATAGAAATATTTTTACTCTTACGGTGCAGCGGTCGACTTTAGTCGTCGAAATCTGACGTCTACAGAAGTCAGATTTTTGACGAAGGGTTATACATATAAACAATATGTATAGATGAATAATACAATAGTCTTCTCTGATTTATATCTCATGGATGTGAAATATGATTTCATTCCATAAGAAAATCGCAGCTTTGTCACAACCAAAAAGAAGGTGCTATAATGACAGGGGGACATCTTGTAATCCTAAGCTTTGATGACGTCACACTGACTTGTGAAGTTTTGCGCGGTACAGTGTGACACTTACACACTAGTCATGGCGTACCTGACCTAAAGGTATATTCTCGGGTGAAATGTTTGGACTCAATATTACACATGAAGATATAGTGGAACCTATCATATTGTTGGGAGCTAGATGGGTGTGAAGAACATTACATTTTCAAAGTTTTTCACCTAAAAAGTAGATACACATGAATAATAATTTGAATATATTCCACTAAGGTATTAGCTTTATCAGATAGTCCAGCTGATTTTTATCAATATAATTTTTTTCCTTTCATTTTGTGTTCATTTCTGTTCTTTTCAATATACATACTCCAATACAGCATCAATCACCATGATATTTTGAAAGTATTTCTCAGTATATTCTAGATCAGCACAACTTACAATAAATATATCTGTCCTGTGTATAGGCCTGTAAATCCATAACAAATATAAGTAAAAGATGGACGATAATAGGTGACCATTAAAGAAATCAGTCGGCTAGAAATCTCCAAGATTAAAATGTGAGACGTCATTTTAATATGGAAGTTGTTTAACACCTTTTTAAACGATATTGTAAAAATTACTGGTGATGAGAGTGTTTTATCTAGCCCCCCAATATTTTGACATAATATTTCCAGGGGTAATATTGAATCAAATTGTTTTATGTGAATGTATAGGTTTAAACTATTGACCTTGTTTGCAAGTGAGAAGATTAGCAAATACTGCCCTGTATGTTTTGTTCATGACCCCATAAAGGAGGGGGTTGAGGGCTGAGTTCATGTATCCCAGAGTGAGTGCCATGTGATAGTAAGAAGCTGGCAATACTTTATAATGATCTATGATAAATCCCAAAATAAGAGGTGCATAACAAATGATAAATGTACACCAGACTGTAAACATATTGATAACTACACGCATTGCCCGCCTATTCTTCATTGAGTGCCTTTTTGCTGGCTTGCCGCTTCTGGTACCAGTATTTTCCACTGTGTGGTGCTCTATGTCGTGGAGAACCTCAGATTCACCCACGTCATGTTCATCACTTGTTACATGTTCATCTTTACTTTTTAACATAGTATCGTTACATTGGATAACAACATCAGGGTGTAGGTTATCCAAGCTCAAATACATAACATTTGCCCTCAGGTTGATGGAATTATTCGTGTGTTGTAAAATATTTGTATGTAACTGCAGTCTTTGAGAATCACCTTCGGAGACTGAGTTAAGACATGTCTGAATGCTACATATTTCCTCAGACTGCTCACTATTACCCTGATCTTCACATTGAAGTTTATCCATCTCATTTGCAATGGGGATGTCCACTAGTGTTTCACGATCTTGCTGAAGTGATTGTACAGATGTAGTTTTCAGTATTTGTTCTTCTGTACAGTTCAACTTTGATTCTCTATCCTTACTAAATTCCTGGGCATTTTCTTGCTCATTGAAATATGTACGTACAACCTGGTCATTAAATGATACCTTTGATTTTTCGTGAGGTAGTTTGGCATTACACGTTGGAGACTTATTTTTAACTATTCCAGTTACATACACACCTGGCACAGATGGATTATCCTCTCTCCTATAATTCTCCACATTGCCATCTACGTGCCATTTAGTCCTACGAATCGTGCTGTCATTCCCATTTTCTGTGTCAGTATCTATTTCATCACCTGTCATGCAAACCACTTGTCTATTGTTTATTTCCACGCAATCAAGACAATCGAGCTTTGGATTTATCTGTTCTATCACCTGTCCATTATGCTGTTCATCAGCACCACCAGCATTCTCAACATCATCTCCAACATCATAATCCACGTGATCTTGATATGCTGGTTGTTTTATAAGTGTTTTATTGACTGCCTCACATATCTCTGCCTTAGTGAATGCATTATTATCGTTGTGGGGTACCACTAGTGAAACAGCTAACGTCGTGCTGCCTTCAGTATCAACCAGAGTACTACCATGTTGCCGGGTGAGATTTTGAGTATTCTTCATCGTGTACATCCTGGTTTTTGTTGAGTAAAACACAGAGAATATTTTACCATAGGCATATCCTGTCCACACCATGGTTGGTAAGCTTATGATTCCGTGACAAAAAACATTGACATAGATGATACCCAGTGTATCCCACGTGAAGGAGCAAGCACTGATACGTGGATTATACTGGTAAGATCCCATGCCATACAGAGGAGGTGATGCAGCTACAATACATGTGAACCACATTCCTACAATACTCAGAATGATCTTCTGGTGCGTGAACATGGCGATGTACCGCTGTCTGGACATTACAATTAACACGTAGCGGTTGAAAGCAATGGCTGCCAGAGCTGCAGATGATGTTA
>OZ024906.1:7670899-7767425 GCA_964017125.1 Flabesymbios commensalis
GAATAATTTGGCGGTTAAAGGGTTAACCCTTTCAGCTCCGGATCGGGAATGTAAAGCCAACATTGACTACTGGTGGGTGGACTAACCCTTTTTAAGCTCCATCGTCGAATTTTTTGCACCAAATGACATATTTTCAATACAAATAATTGACACTCAGCAAACACGAGACGTTGGCCCAATGTTGGGTCAATGTTGGTCTATCGACTTCAACGCTGGTCCAACATTAACCCTAAGGAGGCACCCCACAATACTGAATCTTTACGAGTGAGAGGGGAAGAAAAATGTTGTTACATTGAAATTTGAATGCCAGAGCGGGGTTCGAGCCGCGATCTCCGACTTTTCAAGCAGGCAGCTTTAGCCACTGCACCATGGCCCCCAGCCTATCCGGCCAGCACACCGTGCAGTGATAATTACAGAAGAAATATCGTTTTGACTTGGCATTTGCTTGACCGCACACGCCACGCCGCTCTCAGCTAAGACTGCAGATTCTGGACACATTGCTGGCTCGAATCTGGGCCAACGTATCTGACCTTCACCCAGCATTGAGACAGCATTATATGGGTATAGAGTATTGAGATTGTTATTTATGTTGCCGTCAGAGCGTTGCCTCGCTCCCTGATAATGATGTTTGTTCACCTCCTTGTGCTGGGCTGCGACCCACATATCAAGATAGTCTTATATTAGCTTGGGCCTCACCCGGATTCTGCAACGGATGCTGTTACTACTGGTTACAGTCTCTGAGTTATAGTCTCCAGCTGGACATAGATGCATGAGATGCCGAGCTAATCATTAGGGGGGGGGGGTGATGTTTGCCTTACGTTGTGTACAGTAGACCAGCATTATACCAACATCGTTTAAACGTCTCCTGTTTGCCGTATAAATCCATGGATAAGTCAATTTATGCTTGGCTATGAACCAAGCCACATGCTTTATTCCTCCTCAATAAACTTCTTAATATTTGCGTGTGATTGGCCCATAGTCCTACGTAGCATAAAAATGAAATAAAAAGGATAAATAAACTACCATAAAATACCATTATTAAAATTAATGCAAATATTAAAATTGTATATATAAATTATAATCTATCTCTCATTTTTGACTACTGTTCGGTAATATCCTAACCCTGACATTTTCCTAATTTGATGTTCATACAAAAATACGTAACATGGAAATATGACGGCTTAAATGTGTTCAAGCGTATTTCACGAAGCAGAGAATGTATCTTAATAGTGGTGATATATTGTATGTGGCATATGAACTGATCCAACACAGAGGCGTGATTATCAGATTTGAAGGTATAGATATATACACAGTGACCCTCCAAGGAAATCAGTTAAGTATCTTGTATATGGTTGCATGTGCGCCTGTCATTCAGTTGTTCTTTAATTGTCAAGTACGCTTATACATTAAATTATATTAGTTATAGCTGAGAGTAGATTGGATTTGCAAAATAGTCTAGATTCTGTTCATGATTATTGTCAAAGGTGGAAATTATGTGTTAATATACTCAAAACTAAGATAGTTGTATTTAGGAAGGGTGGGAGGTTATCCATAGATGATATTTGGTTTTATGGTGACTCAATTTTAGAAGTAGTAGAACATTTCTCATATTTAGGTATTATGTTTTCTAGTACAGGGGAATTTTCAGGGACCCAACAAGATTTAGCAGACAGGGGGTTGCGAGCACTATTTTCAATTCAGGGTATAGCGTATGAATTGATCGACCCCAAACCAGAACTATTATGTATGTTATTCGATAGCCTTGTTCTACCTGTATTACTTTACTCATGTGAATTATGGGGATTCCACACTGCTGTGGCGGTGGAGAGAGTACATCTGAAATTTTGTAAATGGGTTTTAAAAGTGTCTAAATCAACAACCAACGAAATGGTATACGGGGAACTTGGAAGATGCCCACTAATTTTAGAAAAAAAGGTACGCATAGTGAAATACTGGCTAAAAATTGTACATAGAGAATTAAGTCCATTGGTTCAGAAAATTTATAAAATAATGCTACACACTATTACTGCAAATAATACAATTGTTAACTGGGCTGCTCTAGTAAGAAACATGTTATCTAATTTGGGTTTTGGCTATGCCTGGATGCAACAGGGTGTTACAAATAGAACATATTTTATTAGTTTATTTAAACAGAGATTACGTGATCAATACATTCAACAATGGTTTACTTCAGTGAATACCAGGTCGCGCTGTTCAATATACAAGAATATAACAAACCACTTTCGATGTCAAAAATATTTCCATATGGTAACAAATTGTAAGCACAGAATTTCTTTTATAAGATTTCGAACCAAGAATCATTCACCACCAAATGTAATTCAAGGCAGAAGGAGAAATCGCAGACCCTACAACGAGCCGCTATGTCCAACATGTAATGTCCTAGGAGATGAATTTCATTGTTTGTTTGAATGTGAGAACACACGTCACATCAGACATGTGTTACCCCGCTATTACACTTTTAGGCCAAATATGTCAAAATTCTCCTCTCTCTTATCTTCTGAAGAACCATCTGTGTTGAGAAAACTTGCAAAATTTTTATATCTACGTGATTCTTAGTCTTAGAGCCAATTTTCTCATACAAACACAAACAAAATTGTATCACCTTATTGCATCTCTGTTCACGCTTTATCTGTTGCCACGCTATTTTACGCGTCAAACATGCACTTGTTTACATATATATGTATGCACACAGATTGTAAATCTATTGCTGAATAAACTTACTTACTTACTATATTACCACACCATGTATATGTTGTCATGGTTTACTGGTGTAAGGCATATTATAATCAAATATTGAAACGTTTTACACGAAGATGTGTATCGATGTGTTTTAACCATTGATTTGCAAATATTTGGTCAGAAATTAAACACGAGTGGGTGAAAATTTAAATTTGTAAAACTGTAATGGTTAAACGAGTAAATGCATACAGCATAGTTAGTTAGGCCTACGGGGAGATGGACTGATCCCAGCACTCATCACCACATCAAGCCATCAAACCTATAAGGTCTAGGGCTTGATACACTGAATTGTATTGAGATTATTACGACTTTCTAATGATGGCCTAGTGAATAAAGTCACAGTTGGTAACCAAGCAACCACTACACGTTGACTCGATGCTGCTGCAATGTTAGAACACCGCTTCGACGTTGGCTCGACATTAAAACAACATTGATTCCACGTCTAGTGTTTGCTGGTTACATGGCGCAGCCTGGCAGCAGTCTTAATGTTGGTTAATGTGCGAGACTCTTCAGACACATTCTATTATTGGCTGTTTATGGCTCTGTTTTCTCATTTTACCACGCAGCCAGGACATAGGTAAAGGGGGAGGGGTCCGAATACAATTTGTTTGGCCTTCCGCAATTTAGGCTTAATGACTGAATGTACCATTAGGCCACCTTTTTTTGATCCATCGGTTATCAAGAATGTTTATTCAAGATTCAGATCAGGCGGGCGAAAAAAATAGTGTCCCCTATTCTAAAAGATTACTCTGTTGACTTGTTGACTTATTTTAATAATAGAAAAAATTGTGAAAGTATGCATAATTTACATTATTATTCAAAGATGTATCAGTTTATTTGGATTAATAGATGGTCGGCGGTATATGACGAAAAAAAATTCTAGATTTTATTTTTTATTGATTTTTTATTATCTTAACTCGGTGGTCTTGAGAGCTAATTAATCAACGAATTCTCGCCTTATTTAAAATGACGATGACTGATTGGTATTTTGCATTTTCAAGACTGAATTTGACATTATCATCTTCATCCACTACAAGCCCCGATTTGCTGTCGCTAGGTCATTCTTCAGGTGTGCAAATGATGCCTTGATGCATCGTGAGGGTTGAAAGGGTCAAAACGATACTTTCCCAGTTTTCCCAGCTAATGAAGCACAACCCGCAACAAAATTATATGTCAAACATAAAGTTAAGAATATTGTTTAGAAATACCCCTAAGAATCTTAAATTAAGATTATCTTAACTTATTCCCATCAGAAAAAATAAGATAATCTTAACTTTTCTAATAGAAATAAGATAAAGTTAAGATAATCTTAATTGCAAGATTCCTAGTTGGATGGGCCCTAGGACTCCTTTGACGACCACCACCCCCCCCCCCTTCACCTGGATCAGTCACTGTAGAGTACATGTCCAAAGTTCGGTCACCACGCCACGCAATTACACAGACTGAAAGTAGAATACAACGAGTCCTGAACCCTTTATGCGCTGAGCATTACTCATCTCATGTTCAACATTTTGTATTATATCATATTCCAGCTTTTGTGAGATAAATTGATGTTCAATCAGTAAAGAATTGTAAATATTTGGTCTCAAATTAGACAGATATGAGTTATTTTGCCCACTTGAAGTTGTGGATCGCGGCAGGTAGGTAGGTAAAGGGGTAATACTCGGTATGTAAAACAACATGATGGCACATAGGCCTATACTAGTGTACAAGGCAATTACTGACTTGATACTCGTCTCCGCAATAAATCCTAAAGGACTCATCATCAGATAAATGGAAATATGACCAGAATAAACCAGAAAATGATTAGGTACAATAGGGTATTAGGCTTACGACAAAATCTGATATTTCCGTTCTTCCACGAAACATAAGTTTGTCTGAAGTTCACCACCAAAAAATAGTTTTCTTGCAGTGGTAAAAAGAATTGCAACCCCCCTCCCAGATGGCTAATGGTGCGTCCATAATACTTGGCATCTGAGACAACCCCGCAGTAGATCTACTGACTTAAATAAATACATTAACCCTTTCAAATAACTGTCATTTTATATTTTATTAACCCTTTCAAGCCTGAGTTTACCATTGTCATCTTCATCCACTACAAGCCGCGAATTGCTGTCGCAATTCTCGACTTGTAGTGGATAAAGATGATTTGAAGTGGGTGACAATGAAAAAATATACTATTATTTTAAAAACAGTTCCATATATATTTTCGTTGTAAAACCACCAGATTTCAGGAAATTAGGTCATTCTTCGGAAATGCAAAATTATGCTTTAATGCATCGTGAGGGTTTAAAGGGTTAAGACTTGACTCCCTTGTCCTGCTGAATTGTTTGCTACTATTACTTGTATTTTTCTTTCGTTCAGCTGCAAATGACGAGAAACATGTTTTGTGAAAAATAAAATTCCTCAATTAAATTAATTGCCCTATTTAGAATCTCGCATATTGACTTCAGTGACAATTTATTTTGTTTAAAACTGACTTGAAGATTTGTATTATGTACGAAAGGTTAACCCCTGAAACGCCCGGCATGACTGTAGGCGTTTTAATCTATTTTATTTAATATCCATTTTAAAACAAATATGAGTAATTTGTACCCACTAGAAAATGTGGGTCGCGTTAGCGAAACACAACTTCAAGAGCGTGAAAATTTAAATTATTTAATTTATCGGTGAAATTATTTAATTTAGCGTTGAAATTATTTAATTTAGCGCTTGAAGCGGACATTGATCGTATGCACACAATGTTTTTGACTGCCTTCCAGCATACCATGGAAAACACCCTACAATAACAAACTTCATTTGAATATATGAAGGGAATGGAGTATTTGCAAAACATGTAGGGACACCTGGCGAGTGTAATTGCTATTACGTTCATGAGTAATGATATTTCTGTGAGAGAATTATTTACTTATTTCTTCCAAAATATTATTTTTTAGGAAAATACATTTAGGACATACTACACAGAATACAGAATACAGAAATGTTTGTGTGTTTTGTTTTTACACTGTACAGCTGCTGTGGTGAATGATAATGAAAAGAATTCATGAAATGTGATCATAAGACACCCCTGCTTGAGCCTGAGAACCTGAAGCTGAAATTTGCGTCAGCGCAACGCTAGTAAAATAAAAAAAAACTAAGTAAAGTACAATACAACTGGATTGAGCGACCCAAGTTGTGCAAGAGAATTAAGACCCTTGAGCTCCTACTCGGGAAAATAGCAAATTTGACTCCATGACGTGCTATGTGGGTCCTTGTGGGATATAGAACGATATGGAGAAAAACAAATAAAAAACAGATAACACTCACCAGGTGGCCATAGACGTATAACCTATCAGTTCAGTGATATTCACCAGGTCGCCACAAACACTATTGCATGCACCTTGATATATCAAGAGGGGATATCGGGAGGGATAAGCCTATATGAAAATACGTGAAATCAAAAATACAAAATATGTATTTCTGGTGAAATGAATGAATGAATGAATGAATGAATGAATGAATGAATGAATGAATGAATTAATTAATTAATTAATTAATCAATTAATTATTTAATTAATTAATTAATTAATTAATGAGCGATCGATCGAACGAACGAACGAACGAATGAATGAATTAAACAATCTCACAGCCACTTTATGCGCATACACACTTCTGGGCTAAACTGGGCCTGGAAAATATTCCTATCATGGTGAGATGAATCAGGTGACGCTACTCTAGTACACAGATTTTCCTCAAGGTCAAATCTTCAGGAGTTGAGTGAACAAGTTTTTTTCTGAAAACCCGAATACGTATCAGGACGTATCAGGCAGATCACCGTCAACCCTTAGAACACTGAGCTATTCAATTTAAATTTTCAGTCTCTTGAAGTTGTGTCTCGCTATCGCGATACACAAATTCAAGTGACTGCAAATTCATGTTATTTGTGAAATTTAAGTCCAAATATATATCAGTGTTTCAAGATTGAAGGCATATTTTACTGTGAACAGCTCGTTATCAGTAGAATGTCTACTGTCTACTGCAGTCGACATCAGTGCTCTAAGGGTTAAGCTTTAGTGTTCAGCAGAGCCAAAAAGCAGTATCTGGTGACATACAAGTTACTGTATTTTGATTTCACAAATGAAACCAGTGTAGCGGAGATGGTTAACTTTTCCGTGTACCACCAAGTATTGGAATTTTCACCTACTTTTAAAAGACACCACTATTATTTTCTTTGACCGAACACGACATTCTAAGCAGGGAATGGAAATTTATTGTTCATCACGTACAGATCGATTTTCATGGTAGGCCTATGCTACTATATTCAGTAAGGCGCGACCAAACTGTTGATTATAACGGATTTTCATTATGGTCGGATGTGTTTTAAGCCAGTTAAAACACTCGGAGCTCTACCTTCTTACCTTTGAAAAGGGCCTCGGCCTTCAGCCTTGGACCTTTTCAAAGCTAAGAATGTAGAGTTCCTCGGGCTTTATCCTATACGAAATGAAATGAATCGGGCTTTAGGCCACCTTTGTGCACATATAGGCTAAACGGCGCCAGGAGAGCCTCCTGAGGATGGTGAGATGAATCAGATGACAATGCCCTCCAGACACAAGATTCGAAATTCGAGTTCTGGCGGTCTGAGGCCGAGCACACTACCTCTCGGAGGCTCCCCACAATACTGACTTTCACACGTGGATGGTGAAAAACATTTTTTGTTTCTTTCAAACCGCCGAGACCGGGCACCGAACCCCGAGCTCTGGCGTGAAAGGCAGCGGTGCTAACCACTACCCTAGGGCCCAGCCCTTATTCTATACGAAGCTATGCACGAGCCGAAGGAGGCTAAATGTTGTGACAGCATCGGAGACGGTGGGCTAACGTTGAGCGACCATATACCTGATGTCTCATGTTTACTGGGCATGCCTTGTGACTCTATGTTGGCCCTGATGTTGGCCCCGAATCGATATTATTTATTTTTGTGGCCGGTGTAACAGATTACCCCATATTCAGATCACAGGGACATGACACCCCCTGTTGAAGTGAAACAGCCCTCCATTAAAGGGTCATTAAAAGGATGGACATGGATTTGTACGCAATTGTACAGAATTCTCACCCACGCTATTAAACTCACCTTTTTACACCATTTGCCAATGTTGTATCAACACACGCTGTCGGTATTAAAATCTAAATATATTTTCACATTAATTCGTAGACAATGATTATAAAATATCGCCGGAAATCCACCAAACCTCTACTAAGCACGCTACCTCACGGTCTCGGAGGCTCCCCACAATAATAAATCTTCACGAGTGAGCGGGGAAGAAACATGTTGTTTCTTTTGAATTTGAATGCACTACCCGACTTTCCAATCAGGCAGCTTTAACCACTGCACCAGGGCCCCCGCCATAAGCCAACCTAATACAACAAGCGGAGAGCAAACGGTATTTACTATAGAAATGAAATAATGTTGTAGAAAATGTCACGTCACGGAAGGGATACCCAATAATATTTACGAGTAGACAGGTAACATTATTTGTGAGTCTTTAAAGTGTGAATACCAGAGCGGTGACGAGCCTCTGAGCTCCGGCTTGACAGGCGGGTGTGTTTAACCACTACACCTACACCAGGCCCTCCGACCCTCGACGAGTCTGACATGAACACCACTTTAATCAAACAAAGAAATGTCATGTCTGTGCAGCTTAGCTTTCACCTTGACAGAAAGTATATATTGTGTTAGGTTGAATGGAGCACGTTTTTATTGTGGGGAACAAAATATGTATGTGCCTCTTTTATTACTAAGCTGAGTATCCCAACTTTGCTCCGACAAAGCAGACCAGGAAGTATTGCACCGGAATTTGACGACAGCCATTTAATGTTTCCATTATTTGTAGTTTTATCTACTCAGGAGCTGTGCATCGCTGTAGCGATCCACAACTCCTGAGTAGATAAAACTACACGACCAGGAAGTATCTCACTGTATTTAGTTTTCTGTTGTTATAGACAGAGTAGCGTCACGCTGAGTGAGTGACAAAATGAAATGAAATGAATTGGGCTTTACGCCACCTTTGTGCACATATAGGCTAAACTGGGTCAGGAGAACCTCCTGAGGATGGTGGGATGACACTGTGCTCCAGACACATTATTCAAAATTCGAGCCCTGGCGGTCTGAGGCCGGTTATGTTATGTTATGTTATGTTATGTTATGTTATGTTATGTTATGTTATGTTATGTTATGTTATGTTATGTTATGTTATGTTATGTTATGTTATGTTATGTTATGTTATGTTATGTTATGTTATGTTATGTTATGTTATGTTATGTTATGTTATGTTATGTTATGTTATGTTATGTTATGTTATGTTATGTTATGTTATGTTATGTTATGTTATGTTATGTTATGTTATGTTATGTTATGTTATGTTAATAATAACACACTGGGTTTAGAAGAATAAAACATAAACAACTATCTGAATGTTTCTATTTTACAAGCTTTATGTTCCGGGTTACCAAAATCTACCCTTGCTTGTCGCTTAGATAACAAATCTTTAGAAATAGAACGGGGAATTTTCTTGCTCACGAAAACTTTTATCTATGGATTTACTTTTTGTATAAAATGTCACGCACATTTCACACACATAGATGTCGCTCACGTCAGCCTTTTTCTCTGTGGCAAATCGCCACTTATTATTAATATTAGGACTGGCCGGAGGCCGGTACTTTTAAGTTTATTTTGCCTGAGTTTGTGTCCTATTCAGGGGAAAGAGGGGTGCTGTGTGTGTGAAACGGTTGACATTTCTGTACACCAGTCAGGTATACTTATGTCTCTAACAAGTGTTCAGAAATAATAATATTCACGATTATATTTTATATTTTATATTTTAAAAGCTTAAAGGGTTTTGGCTGAAATAATGTTGGCCCAGCGTCGCAGATGTTGCCCAGCATTACATCAGCATTGGGCCAATGTGCTATCTGGTGTTTCTGACGCCGGGATTTTAAAGGTTACCAGCATAGTCACGTCCGATTTGCGGGTCTCCACTTTATGCCCGGACGCGTGACAATGGCAAACGTACTTTCTGGCCACACCACTAGCTCGGTTTTACCTGAAAATCCTACGGTAGATACCACAATCATGAATTTGCTGTCATTCTATCAAAATTATATGAAATGAATGTTTGAATTGGAAAAGGGCAGTTACTTTGGAAAATGACTAATTTCTCAGCTACGCTTCAACCTGAGTAAAAAAAGTTCACTTTGGATAAGACTTTTTCATTGAATGTAGCGATCATCAATGGCAAGTGGCATGTTTGCACTATGGAGAGCAGCTCTCACCCTCTTAGCATGTCTACTATACCTCAACTTCTTCTGACAAGGCAAAAAATAACGATGTAATATTATATAGTACGTTGTATGAGGACAGTCTATCGCTCATATGGGCAAAGCCCGCGACTTCAAGAATCATATGACCCCAGCAGTGTTCTCGTTTGCAGTGACCTCCACTTATATTTAACCAGTTTTATCATTGAATTCATGCGTGAATTTTTCAGAAAATGTATAGTTATTTATAGCCTAGACAAGAAAAATTGTGCTTTTGACCACTGGAATGCCATAAAAATGACATTTTTGGCATGTCGCAAGCCTAAATTTTTGTTTTAGACAGGTCACTGTTCATAAGTGGGTGCAGTTTTTCGCAGATAAATTGTGTGAATTTGACGAACATATAGTAGTGATTGTATTAAAAAAAAAAATTGTAGTATTTTGTAAGTAGTATTTTGCTCCTTGCAAAATTGATTTCATGTTCATGTCGTAACAAGACATAAACACATTATGTGATACTAACAGCACTATTCTTGCAATAATCAATAGAAACAAGCAGACGCTATTTATTTTTTAAGAAAACAAAATACGTTACATGGACTCTGAAGATATAGTGATATGCCTTTCGTTACTCACTAGGTATGTCTCCACGCAGCACGTAAAAATGTAGCCTGGCCACTGAACCCAGCTTTACAATTGTGCAAGAAGAAAAAAAATACAGATACGGTACACAAAATACGTTACATTTGGTAACGTATTTTGGTAACGTATTTTAGTAACGTATTTTTCTTTTCACTAAACAATGTTGTAATAGTGCATTATGTTTCGTATCTAAAGTACAAAACACTCACACTTTGTATGATACAACTATTTACCGGATATAGTGACATTTAGTATCATAACTTTATTATAACATGAATTATGTTAGTTATGTAACGTATTTTGGAAACGTATTTTGCATTTTTATTGGAAATATTAATCAACTGGCACGAATTTACAACGTATATAACGTTATAGAAATAATCAAAAATGTGCTTAGACAAAAACACCTCGATTATTCAATGTGTCAGTGTGTAATAACGTCCATTATACACACAAATACAGAATACGTTGCTTTTAATTCTGATAATGATTTTGTGCCTGGTGAAGTATAGTGAAATAGTAGATACAATAAGTCTGGTGACAAGGACACACATAATTTATTGTATTGTCTAGGCTTATTTTATACAATATTGAATGGGTATCGAACATGTACACACTACTGAAAAACTAAAATAAAAATACACTACCATTTTGAAAAACCTTTATATCTCGTATACAGCAATGTATCAAGGCCATTGACACTTAGAAACATTGAAATTACATTATTATATTTAGTTGTGCATGTTTTTATTTTGTATAGTATTTGTACAGAAATGCCCAATACATATCAGATATTTTGGGAAATATTTAAATATAGAAAATATGATGTATTCTGTGTGTGTATTTTTGGTTATTTTAATTGTTCATTTGAAAAAATGATTAAAATTGATGTTTTACACTTGGTATCTCAATCTTTTAGGACAAGAAAAATTCATTTTTATATTTTAAAATAAAGTTGCAAAAAGTGGTCTTGTGGGAAGTTGATTTTTTATATGTAGCTTGTGGAAAAGTTATGAAGTGGCGGGCCTCGCCCATATGTACTGCTACACAAAACGTTTAATATAAGGCTTGTGGCCGTGTAGAGTTACAATAGAAAACTTATATATCATCCTAGCAAACAATCTATATACAAATATAAAAACATAAGCAGAAAACGTGTTCATGTTATACGTGGATAATTTTTTCAAATACGATATATACAAATTTTATTTTTATTTTTCAGACATCTGTGGTTTTGTTATCAAGAACGAGAAATGTTTTAATTGCCTAATTCACGTGAGTCTTGCAATAACTGTCATTACCAACAACAGTAGTATGTACTCTACTTATATGCGACATTTCTAAGATAATCCACTGAGCTCGGAAGAAAGAATATACATAATGATCTGTACCTTGTTATTTGACAAGCATTCTTTGCAGATTTAATGTTCCGGGTTACTAAAAATCTATACTTCTTTTGATTTTTTCTAATGTCAGATCACGTAGATCACGAATCTTTTGAAATAATTAGGGGAGTTTCTTGCACAAGAAAACCTCCTCAACCAATGTACTACCTGTTACATGTATATTACGCACGTCTCGCAAACAACAGCTATGTCATGAAAACACACTACGTAGATTAGATGGCTCTAGTGCTCTTGTTCAGCCACATGTAAGTTTAAAAAAACGATGATCTTGAGTTCGAGTAATCCAATTGTGCTGTCACGAATTGCTAGTTCGATTGTGTTGAATGCATAGCCGATACATACGAGTACTGACGTGGCGTTGTTCCAACGTATCGTGCTTTTTTGGGGAGAGAGGAAGGTACCACGCTGATCACTGATAGAGGTGGGAGGCAGTGTCACTTCGCATGTGACACCTCACCAATGAGGAGATGACAACCTCTCACCAACCAATAAGAATATGGCTACATCCTGTACCATGTGTATATATAAGGCAGCCCTGTAGATCCCATCCTCACCTGATGAGCTGTAAGTCTGCTCATTCACAGAAACAACACGAGTTAACCTGGTAACATTGTGCAGCGATCGTCATTCAGTTGTATTTATTCACTAAATATAATCTGAAATCATGACCAGTTCAGCTTTTGTGGCTCTAAAGTTTCTCCTGGTCTCGCTGGTTATAGTGAGTTTATTCAACCAGAACGTAGGAAGACGATGGTGGAGAAAAAGAAGGTGTGGTAGAGTGAACTGCGAAATGGATCCTTGGACAAATTGGTCTCCGACTTGTTCAAGTGGATGTCCCGGTGTGACTCAGCACAGACACACACATATACACAGGCATCCCTCGTGTGGTGGCTCACCCTGCCCCCCTTCCTCCAGCCACGAGCAGACAAGGTCATGCAATAAGTGTTATAACGGAGGAATCGGCCATGATGGTAACTCTTATGCTATCAACGGCGTGACCTGCTACTGCAAAAACAACTACATTGACAACTGCTGCAAAACAAGTGAGCATACTTCTTCAAAACTAGTATAAAATATACGTCAATACCTTTTCCATTGAGTAATTATGGTGGCATGTGTTGCAAAACAAGTAGGCATATACACGATTTCCAAGATATTAGAGTTAAAATCATCCAAATAATTCGTAATATTTTATTAGTTGTTGCTTTCGAAATACACAATTGGCTGATAAGTGAAACAATTTTTACTTGTTTTTCCACTTTTGGTGAGCTAAATATTTTGTATCCATCCTCCGTGCCATCTTCTAATTTCTTGATACAATTATAAATATGTTTAATAGGCCAGGGGTATTAGATAATTACCGAAACAAATTCGTAACAAGCTGAAAATTTCAGCATATGTTCTTGAAACAACATAGGAAAACATAGAAAAAGTCCTCTAAAATCCGCCTGGTATTAGTGACCGAAAATGAGGTAATATTGGGTAAATATAGGGGTAAATAAAGGTTTTTTTGGATAAATTTAAAACTATTCAACCTAAATTCATAAAATTCGTATCTAAACACATGTTTTACCACCTGCGGGATCCATTATTATTATTTTCATTCCGAAAAGTGGAATATAGGATAAAATAGGGATAATAACTATAACTTATGAGCTATTTGACCTGGATTCATAAAATTTGTATGTAGCATCGGAAAAAAAATAAAAACACTTTTTAAAATTTGGCGACTTCCCTTTAATCGCCAGCAACAACTCTTTATATCAATTTTTAACCACCCTTTCCTCCCAAAGATGGTAAATAGGTGTAAAATGGGGGTGATAACCATAACGTAATGAGTTATTTGACCTAGATTTGTAAAATTGGTATCCTAACATACCCGGGGTGTTTAAGATTATCATTTGTATAATTTTTTTACCAACCTTTCATCCCCAATGCAAAAAATAATAATAACCTCAGCTTGTGAGCTATTTTACCTAGGTTTATAAAATTGGTAGGGCCTATTTAGATATGCTTTACCCTGGGAGAAAATGTAAAATAATTTTTAAGATTATGCGACAACCAGCAACAAAATGATATGATGCTGTAAAATCATCCTTTCATCCCGAAAAGTGATAAATAAGTGTACGATGTGTGTGGTATTTGACTTACTTAGATTAATAAAAAATTATATATATAAATTTTTTTTATTATAGTTATAATTTAATAGTTTAAACTCATTAAAATAAACTCTAATCAACTGTTTTATTATGTGATTAACAATTGTTTTTTATTTGAATTAGGCCTACACTTTTTTGTTTGATGCTAGGACAAAGATCTAGATACCAATTTTATAAATCTCCGTCAAAGTTATGGTTAATCTCCTAATTTTCAAATATTTACCACTATTTGGAATGGGAGGGTTGGTAAGAATTGATATAAGTAATTGTAATGGATCCCTCAGGTTCTAAAACATAAGTTTAAATACAAACGTAGCTCTAGACCACATATTTCATAAGCTATGATTATCACCCCCCCTCCCCCCCCCCATTTTACTCATATTTACCACTTTTATAGAGAGAGGAAAGGGTGGTTAAAAACTAATATAAAAAATTGTTGCTGGTATTTAAAGGGAGGTCGCCAAATTTTAGGAGTGTTTTAAAAAAAATTATCCGATGCTAGATACACATTTTATGAATCTAGGTCAAACAGCTCATACATTATGGTTATTACCCCTATTTTACCCTATTTACCATTTTTGGAGATGAAAGGGTGGCTAAAAATTCACACAAATATTTTTAATATATTCCACAGGGACTTAAACATATGTTTGGATACAAATTGTATACATCCAGTTTAAATAGTTTTACAGTTTTCGTTATTATTCCCTTTATTACCCCTATTTACCCTTTATTACCCCGATTTCGGGCGCTAATACCGGAGAGATCTCAGAGGACTTTTTGTTTTTCTATGTTGTCTCAAAAATATATGCTGAAATTTTAAACTTGTTAGAAATTGTTTTAGACTAATCCCCCTGGACCATAATGTACATTACTTATTGTAGATGAAGCTTACTTCCAGACATTCATCGTCTATGTGTATGATCCTAATTTACTTTACACAGAAATCTATCCAGATCAGTAGATGATAGAATAAGCTTATTTATTGTTTTTTTTAATTTACTGCTTGCTATACTAGTTGTATTTTATCACCGATATTAGCATATACATGTTGTTTCAGAATGTCCCTCCTCTGGCAAGTAGTCTGTCTTCAAGGTGCGGCTCAAGATTCAACAAAAAAACTTGACCAGATCAGATGACAACCGTGATTGCCGCCAAAAGCTGGACTAATGACTGAAATATTAAATCACCTTTACTTACATCAAAATGAGTCGTCTTGATGATATAATAAAATAATATATTATTTGACAAACGTTTGTAAAAGTGCGGTTTGTTTCTACAATTAAATGGATGACTTGTTTCCTTCGTAACTTTCTTTAATATATAAACATATTTGAACAGCTGAGTGGTTTGTTCTTGTTTTCTTTGCTTCACATTATCTGTGCGATTAAAATGTTCAATCGTTACTAGACAACTCAGACAAAAAAGTTATAATTATTTAAAGAAAATGTAATATATAATGGATATACTTATTCCACAACTCACAGATCATGTCGATCAGATCACTTTTAAATGTAAATGTATTTGAAAACAAATTGCTGCATTAAAGGTGACTTCAGGGTTATTAAAAACGAATACAATGCTCTTATCTCATCATATTCTGCCGCAAATATTATTAAAATATACGTTTGAGCTGCACTGTTGTTTCGCGCCTCATAAATCTAAAAGTAATTTCGCTCACCGAACGTCATTATACCGATACACGTGCTGATGCATGTCAACAACGCAGAGGGTGTTGGTCTGTAACGCCTCCACGTGACTTCTTATGCAAATTAGTATGCGTTTATTTCTGAATTTGTGTGTGTTGAGTTTCATCATGTCGAACGAGATAAATAAACGAGAACGAGATAAAAGCTTCAAGTAGGTGAAAATTACTCGTATATGTTCAATTAGAGACCAAACCTTTGCAAATCTTGAATTTTAAACGCTCATTTCGTTCCCAATAACTGTGATTTAACCTGCTAATAAAACAGATTAAAAACGACTATTGTGGTGATTAGCGGCTGACCAATCATCAAATAGCAGCATTGGTTCAACTTCTGGGGCTGGCTGGGTTAGCCCTGTGTTGGCTTCGTGTATGGACGGCTTCTCGACGGCAGCAAGGCATTGAACCAGCACTGGATGAGTGGTGTGGCAGGTTGCTGTGATATGGTACCGTCATAACAAGGAAACGAGAGTTATTGACAAGGCCTTGTTTTGGTGTTGGATCAGCGTTTTGTATGCTGGTCCAGCATTGATTTAGTTTTGGATCAAGTTCATATGATCATTGTGTATCTTTTTATTATATAATATCCAGCTCATTCACTAAAGGTAAGAGTTCAGTCGTCAGCATTGTCAGATTTTAAACTCTGTGTAATGTGATCATATCACATGATATGCCATGGAAAATAATTTGATTAATGTTGTCAACATGGGCAATCAAAATATCAACACAGCACGTGGTCTTTTACTTGCCGTTCAGCAAGTTTAATTGCCGGAATAACGCCTTTAGAAAAACTGTTGCCAATACTGGCCAAAACCAGAAATCATTTTAGTGCTTAATTCTTGGACACATTTTGCACCAAAAATCACACCGAGAAACACCAACATTTTATAATGGATAAACTTGTTAAACTGCTTGATGTAGACTATGACCACAAGAAAGTCTATGAAAATGCCTGTGGTTATGCCTAATTATTCATGTTCGGGTACAAAGCCACGGAACAAGTGAGATTGTTGCCGAGCTCAATAAAAAAATGAAATGGCTTAAGGCCACCTCTGTGCACATATATATATGCTAAACTGAGGCACTCCTGAGGATGATGAGATTAATGAGATGACACTCTCCTCCAGACACAGGATTCGAAATTCGAGCCCTGGCGGTCTGAGGCTGAGCACGCTGCCTCTCGGTCACGGAGGCTCCTCACAATACTGAGTTTTACACGTGGATGGGGAAGAAACATTTTTGTTTCTTTCAAACCGCCGAGACCGGGAACCGAACCCCGAGCTCCAGCGTGAAAGGCAGCGGTGCTGACCACTACCCTACGGCCCCCGCCCCTGAGATCAATAATGGCTGTGTAGTAACAGAAACGAAATGCACGCGGAATTTACCATAAAAATAAATAGAATAATGTTGTAGAAAAATGTCACATCACGGACGGGTTACCCAATAATAAATCTTTACGAGTAGACAGGTAATATTATTTGTATGTCTTTGAAGTGTGAATACCAGAGCGGTGACAAGCCTCAGAGCTCCGGCACGACAGGCGGGAGTGTTTAACCACTACACCTACACCAAGCCCTGCGAGATCCGACCCTCGACGAGTCTGACACGTACCCCATATTTATCAAACAAAGAATCTTCATTTCTGTTCACCTTACCTGTCACCTCGACAGACATTATTGTGCAAGATTGAATGGAATACGTTTTTATTGTGGGGAACAGAATATGTATGTGCCTTTTTTATTACTAAGCTGACCGTATCCCAACTTTGCTGTCACGTTGAGCTCTGACAAAGCAGACCAGGAAGTATTGCACCGGGAATTTGATGACACGCCATTCAACTTTCCTATTATTTGCATTTTTATCCACTTAGAGTTGTGTATCGCTGTCGCGATCCACAACTCCCAAGTAGATAAAGCTACTACTTATATATCTACTAGGAAGTATCTCACTGGGTTTAGTGTTCTATTATTATAGACAGAGTAACTTCACGCTGAGTGAGTGACAGGAGAGAGTCGGCATGTATATCAGCATGCTCGCAGCCTGCCGCTGCTATTTATAATTATACAAGGACATAATCAGAGCTAAAGACAGAATCCAGCTTCAAATGACGAAAAATAGCTCTATTTACAAAAAATTAACGTCTCCCAAATGAAATTATTTGATTAACTAATCACATATAATATTTTTTAAATTGATTCCAGTAACATTTTCTTTGACTCTAAAATTGTTTGAAAATGCATTGCTGTCCTAAGAAGACAAGGTTTTAAAATAGAAATGAGGCAACTTCTCATGTTTACCAGTCTTCATATACACATTAACCCTTTAACCGCCAAAATATTCAATAGGTATTTTCGCCCACTTGACGCAATCCACAACTTCAAGTGGGTGAAAATTAAAAGAAATTTGATAAAATCGATGTCAAATATTTTCAAATCTTGCTGATTTATATTCCGTTTTTTCTAAGACATGTTCAAAAATTGCTATGTAATATTCTAGTAAAAATATAAAACCGATTATAATCAGGATCGGCGTTTAAAGGGTTAATCCGCTAAGCGTGCCTAAGTCGTTTTTAATTTTTTTTTTTTTTAGCAGATTAAATCACTGTGTTGAAATGAAATGTGTGTTTAAACATTATGATTTCCGAATGTTTGATCTCAAATTAAACAAATATAGAATGTTTTCATAAATTGAAAGCTCAATTTATTGGACACAACATAGACTTTAATAGATTAATTGTAACAACTTCTTTTAGGATTAGATTAAAATCTGATAGATTTGTCCAAATTTATATACCAGATTCCATGTCTATCAAGAAAATCCCATGCACCTCCTCCCGCTTCCATCCGCTGCAAGTTTTTTTTTGTTCATTTTCTTCCGGCCGTTTTCATACCCTCCTCAACAACAGATAATATTGTTTAACAATCATGATAATGTTATTGCTAGATTTTGTCAATATCATGTAATTTGTATGTAATGATACTAGAGCCAAAGTTCACTTTAATATATTAATGTGAACAATTAGTAGATTGTTATTTATAGGTTTTGTTTTGTGTGAACAATTACTGGATTGTTATTGATAGTTTTTGTTAATATTATGTAATTTGTTTGTAATGATACAAGAGTCAAAGTTCACATTTAAATGGTAGATTAGATCAATTAACATGTATGAATATTCCTAGTAGATTAGATCAATTAGAGACATGTATAAATATGCATAGTAGATTAGATCAATTAGAGACATGCATAAATATTCATAGTAGATTATATCAATTAGAGACAAAAATAAATATTTACTCGTTAATCTTGTGCAATGACTGTGAAGTATTTTTTTACTATTTTGGTCTAAGGGCTTACATCCACATTTACATTGGCAACATTTGAAGTGAAGCCCTTTTTATTTGTAGTTGTTTAATTTGATGTTTATTTTTAATAAACAATTTTCCCCATTTTATGTGTTTTTTTTGTACGATAAATGGGTAATTTTCATCCACTTGAAGTTGAGTGAGTGAGTGAGTGAGTGAGTGAGTGAGTGAGTGAGTGAGTGAGTGAGTGAGTGAGTGAGTGAGTGAGTGAGTGAGTGAGTGAGTGAGTGAGTGAGTGTCTGAGTGAGTGTTTGAGTGAGTGCCTGAGTGAGTGTGTGAGTGAGTGCCTGAGTGAGTAATTGAGTGAGTTTTCTGCACATTCCAATGAGTCATTGTGGCCTTACGGGCAAAAGGTGGTACTCCGCTGATCGGTGTTACTGCAGACCTCACGGGGACAACATTGTTAGCTAGGAGAGGGCCAGCATGTATATACCTCCTATGGTGACACCTCACCAATAAGGAAGTAATGTATCAACAGCTACGTTGGCACATGCTGCAAAATAATTAGGCATACACCATTTATGATGATGAATATTAGCACGAATCTATTGGTCAGGCGAACCTTTGTGACAGAGGTATTAAATTTAAAATATCAAATTAATTTGTAATATTTTATCAGGCATTCTATTAAGCATCGGTTTGGGAGTATGAGATTAAAGCAGCCCCTTGGGATGACATCAATTTTCGTTTTTAATTCAGTACTGAAGTAGTGTATCCCACGGATCATGTTTTTATTTTTTTCAGAATTTTCATATTTTTACAAATATTTTTAATCAACATTTCTATGAAACCCGAAGTAACCCAAACAAACTATTTGTATACCTGTAGGACGATTGAATGTTTTCACAGCATTGGGCCACATGCTGATGGGACCGGCCCAGCGTTGGGTCGACAATCAGTGCTGCAGGTGTGTCCTCCCATGTCCTGACTATAAGACACCAATTAGCGGCGAATGCTCTGATCTTACCGTCTGATACGTGGGAATATGTGATGTAAAGTGCTGAATATTGCTGACTTGTTTTGTTTACATGGCAATATACGACCTGGAAATACAACTATTTCACTCTTTTTTCGGTGCTTTAAAATTGTTTTTTGACTTTTTCGAATTTTCAGTTAAGATCAGTATGCTATATAGCTTTATATAAATTAAATTTAAAAAATTAACAACATTGAAAATGTCTCATCCCAAGGGTTCCCTTTAACGAGTTTTAAACATTATTGATACTATTTATACAATCGGATCAGTAAATGTTATTTAAAAATCATCCACATACCACTCATTAGGGGCGCACCAAATGATTAATACCGTTTAAATTAGTAGCAATACAATAAAGTTATATTATTTCTATTTAAACTTATTTAAAAGCAAATTGTTGCTTTGAAAAAATGGTCTCTCAAACAATTGAATTACTAATTTATGGACCCAGTGTGTGCCAAATAGTTACGCAACAAACATAAAACCGCTGCTAAAGCTTCTTGATGCAGGCCATGACCACACACAATGACTAGCTTTCCCACGTAGCACTAAAGCAAGGTCGATAAGATAAAAATTAATCTACACTCTTCCAATACAGCAGGTCCGTGGATATCTATTTTTAGGGTCCCCAGTAGCATGACGGCACTACATGTCACGCCGGGAATCACCCTCGGCCAAGTACAGTCAAAACCTTAACGTCAAAAACTGTTAAACCTGATAGACAAACTTAGCGCGACTATCAATGTTGGTTTAATGTTGGGCTATCGTCTGCAACGCTGGCCCAACATTAAACCAACATCGAGTCGTTCTTAATCCGTTTTAATAGCTGATGAAATCACTGTTAACGGAAATGAAACGAGTATTTAAACATCAATATTTGATAAGTTTGGTCCAAACGAAATATGAGTATTTTTCACCCACTTGAAGTTGTGGGTCGCGTTAGCGAGACACAACTTCAAGTGGGAGAAAAAATAAAGTATTAATTTAAGCGGCTTAAGGTAAATCTATTGTTAAAACATTGGATTCAAGGAGAATGTATAGTTCTTGTTTATACTGGCAAAGGTGACGAATATAGGGGTTTATGTATGCCTACGTTTATCGTGAAATAAGAGTTGTTTAGCAAGTTTATAGGAACCTTTTGTGTGTATTTTTAATTAATAGAAAATATCAATTTCGATAGATTCGTATATCTGACTCTATTACGATAGATTCGTAAATCTGGATTTCCTACGAGCTGCGTGTCTAACTGTACATTACCATCAACGAATCAATCGAATTGTGCTTTTTCTCATGGACATATATCAAAGAGATGCGATGGATTCATAGATATGAATGTCCCACCTACGATTCAATTGAATTGACATATTAAATTGACAAATTAAAATTGACAAATTAAAACATTCAAATAACTATATACAATTAAACAGAGTAAAGTTCATGACATATATGCGATAATATACACAGAGAAACACATTATGTACGAAGGCTGTATGTATACATCGCCGCGTCACCACGTGGCTGGGACACATTCAGTTTGTCTTGATAATATAAAATAATAAAGTAACGAATTTCGTTAATTGATCATGTTCATTGAATATGTTTTACCGGAGTTCATTTTATAGCGGGCATTTTATATAACTTTGTTTTCTATGTCTAGCTATACTCATATGTAAATACATACTCATACTCATACTCATCTCTTTTATGTTGTGAAAGTTGTGACCATCTTAAAATAATTGCCTACATCCGGTATGTACTATATAAATTTAGCTATGCCTGATTCGACGTAATCATTCAATAGAATTAATCACTGTGGGCTCTGTGGCGATACCGGTATGTTAATATCTAGGTCATCGTATCAAGCATGCATTACCATACACATTGCTTTCGGATATGTTTCGATACATGATGACCAGCTAGAGTTGCTTGCCCTCACAAGTCTTCGTCAACGTAGAATTTTTTAGGTGGATTTGTTTCAAGAGTTGTGTATCAGTATATAATATCCAGACTTATGAATATGTCAGAACATTGGTGTTTGAATTAGGCGTTGAAAGTGACATTATTATGCAATGAAAGTTAGTATATCTTCGAAAAAAATATATATCAACATGAACAGGTATCCTTTCCAGTAAGTAACTAATTTTTACATTTAAATGCTGTTAAAACACTGTAATCGAGATATAATTATAGTGTAATTGAGTCAATCAGGACCTGAAAATGTTCAATTACAATTGAAAATGTGTGTCTGCCCAGGGTCAGTGATATTTTCCCTGAGGTCCAGCGATCCTTATTGCTAATAATTAATGTTCCCAATGTATATATATATTTACTCTACTCTAAGCCTAACCCATCTCCCAACTCTATGCTCCCCATTGCACTAATAAATTCTATGAGGAAAATGACATAGATATCTGGGTAGCATTATGTGTTCATATGTTTTAAATTTTTGAACTAACGTTATAACTGGTGCCCGTAGCCCGCTACAAATTATAAAATCAAGACTAAAATCTCAACTAGTGAGCTCAAACAGATTCAACCCCTTTCAAACGCTTGTTCCCGTTGTGGATGTTTCTTGTTGCTGGACGTAGGCCCCCTATGCCTAATTAGCTACCTTCAAACTCTTCTTTTTGCAACACATGCTTTCAAACTATAAATATTCAAATAAATATGTTTTCGTGCGTTTTCATAAAAGTTTGAGGCGTCAGTGGAGTTCTAAAATATTTCAAGACCTTTCTCCTAGCAGAAGAAAGAAAAATGAAAGGGTTTTATGCTCACAACTGCCTTGAAATGTCGTTAATAATTACTCCAACAACCGATGAAAATCGTTGGTACGGACTTTATGCGGGCCATTGTGAATGAGGCATAACGTATAACATTACACTGCCCAACTAATTAAATGTTATGACCCAATACAATCTGAATAGACATATTGTCGTGAATAAATATTTATCTATCTGGTCATCATGGAAACGCCGTGAAAGATCCACTTCGGGCTTTCGCATATGCCTAAAAACCTGTATATTAGGATTCTTATAATAATTACCCTTGTTGCCAGATCAATGACAATAATGACCGTACTGTTTTTTTTAAGTACACCTAAGGCCTCTCAAGCGGAATGCAGAAAATATATTTACCACGTAAATTAGGAAAAAATGTCGAAGAAATCACCCAAACACCTGCCTCCGCGGTGTGTCTGTTATAATTAGTCCTCAGGGGCATTCCCTGGGGGGGGAGGGGGGAGGCTGCTCTCCATAAACTTAGGCCTTTCTCAGTTTAATGTGTTTTCAAAAGTTTTTGAACGTATAATGTCCAACATGATTTTGTACTTTTTAAACCCTTTTAATTTGTTATAGGCCTACAAATAGCTATTTGGATTTCGTAAAAAAACATGGTAGGCCTCCTAATATGGCTCTAATTGTGTTAGTGGACGAAATACCCAAAATTAAGGCAATAGATGGAAAAATTGTACTGGGTGTTTTTAGATTTGAAGAAACGCGTTTGATACTGTAGACTATTCCATTTTACTTAGAAAATTAATTGGATGAGGGATTACTTAAAAGATAGACAGCAGTAGGCCTATGTTTTATTTAATGAACGTTAATTGTTCCTCAACATTAGGTCCTTTGTTATTTTTAATTTTTATTGAGTTTAAATTGATGAAAAACTGTCATCTTTAATCTATAAATTTTGGTCGAATCAACTTATCTTTTTATTCTCCTTGGTGCTTTTAGTCTATATCTGACAATTTTGCTCTCTGTATAAACCATATAAAAGGGTATTTAGGGGCCCTATAGGCCCACATTGGTGTTGCACTGTCATGTGATGCATAGTTTTAAGAATGGATCAGTGTATACAAACTAGGCTTATCAATAGGTCTATGGGGCTGGTTGAAACATTTCAAATAGGGTTATTAGAAACATGGAATGGGGTTAGTTGAAACATAAATGGGGTTATAGTCGAAACATGTTTCAACTAACCCCGATTCATGACCAATTACAACTTTTTGTATGCGCATAGACCAGTGGGCGTTTTGTCCTCTTTGTCATAAGATGCGATATATATTTTTTTATTATTTTATGTGCATAATGTTGTTTTGTTCTAATATTGTATTTCTAATGACAATAAATACCTTTGAATTGAATTGAAATTTGAATTGAAGCTGTTCGCAAACTAAACACAACTGTTTGTAAGGACCGAGCTGCCTATCTATCACGGTCCGGAAATTTGAGTTTTATAGTGGTCAGTGAAAATTTGGTGGAGTCCTGTACCCAGATTTATCTGGTGCTATGCGGACTCTCAGGTTAACTGGGGGTAGAAAACACTGAAAGACTCGCTGAACACCAGAAGAAGAGCTCCAATAGCTGAAGAAATGCTACTGTAGTTGAACAAGCACTCGCCAGGCTGTGGGAGTCCTGTACCAAGATTTATCTGGTGCTATGCGGACTTTCAGGTTAACTGGGGGTATACCTCATGATCAGAGAAGAAACACAGAAGAGGGAGAGGGACTGATCTAAGGGTGTGGACCCCATTAAAGCAAAATAGGCGGGGGGAGTAAAGTAGATATAAAAAATTAGAAGGTGGGAGGGGGTACGGGAGTGGGGAAATAGGTGGATGCTCGCTTCTCCAGGCCCATGGAGGCTTGGAGTCGCTGTAGCCCGGCGGAGCAGGTCACCACAGACAGCTGCGTAATTAGCTCGCAGCGGGTCGATAAGATTCTATTCTATTCTTCTAGTTTCACCATATAATCAGGAAAAAATTGAGAAAAATGCCATAGACTCATACGTCAAAGGAAAAATGGGTTCTCTTATTGCCGATGAACCGATTTTGTCTAAAAAGCTATCAATCAGTGCTTGTATTCATAGAAATATACTTGTGCTTGTATTTAACTTTTGGAGACACCTGGTGAAGGCTGCGGCAACCACGCGTGTAGAACGGAAGTCGACTTGTTTACTAATTTACAATGCTTTTGCTGACCCTGTTGAATGCGATAAGAATTATGTTTTATTGTCGCTAAAACAGCGATGACGTCTCACAATTTACAAACGTTTAGTCACTAGAGGTTATAGGCTATCGTGTTTTTATAATTAGGGTCTATACCAATTCATTATTTTCAGACTAACACTACAAAAGTTTGTAGCATCTATTATCGCCCGCTGCACGTAGGCCTCGTTCCTTACTCCCGCCTACACAAGGTCGTCAAGACCTGATAACTTTGCCATTGTACACCTCAAGAGCTGGGCCTCAGCTCTGGACTGGGCCATTGTGTAGTCCCAAGCGGACCCTAATTCTCGCAGTAAGCAAATCTTCCGCGTACTATCGATACCTAACCAGCTAACGTTACAGTTAATTAACTTCTGTTACTACATTATGTCTACTACTAGACAAGTACAATACAGGCGCAAATTGTACCAGCAGCAATGGTGTTGCTGTAGCCAGTGTAGGTTTACTTATAATAGGTACATTCAATACATCTTTAAGTTGTCCAATAAAATTATGCTGATCCTCTTTTCGTAACTGCCGACACGCTAAAAGAAATATATGACCATATTCCACTATTTTCACTGAGCAAGAAAAATGCTGTGCTAGATGAGTAGATCAAAATCTGAGCTAAATTATAATAAGTCCATAAGTTTTGATATTTTGACTCAGAATCCAAAATAGATTAATGATATTGAGCATTTTGAGAGTTTTAGTTTTTAGATACATCACCCAATGAGTGCCTCGCAGCGGTAGGCCTATCCTTGGCTTAACAACGGAATACTGATTCACCAGAATACACACTAACGTTAGCCCGTCACTCAGTAAACGAGAATGGTATTCAGTGTATCCCGGTAGGCTAGTTAGGGTGACCCCCTCGCAATACAATAAGGTGGTCAGGGAAGAAGAAAAATTTTGACTGATTTTCATCCTTATCAGCTTATGGCTAAGAAACTTCCATTTTAACCCTCAATACGCCCCATAAAGAAGTGTAGGGCAGGTGAGTGAAACTTCACCCAGGTTTTACCCTGGTCAACTAGTGCAGCCTTCTCCACGTATCTCAAATCTTAGAGATTCCACTATTGTTCTACAGGTCCAAATGGCCATGACCCTTGCAATGCTATATGTATATACCTAGTAATTTGTATTTTTCTATTTTTTTTACTTTTGTTTTGTGGTATCTTTCTATTTGTGTTTTGAAGATGGCTAACTGACTGATTTTGTGATATAATATGGCTTTTAGTATCAGTTGTTCATCAGATGTTTTTTTTTGAAGAAAAAACGTGCCAGATATTACTTAGCGGGAAACCATACATGCTGCAAATTTTATGCAGCAGTGTAAGGGTTAAAGATGCAAATGCAAAGCAAATAAATATCACTGATTATTTATTATTTATTATTGATATCGCTGATTCTTAACCAATTTTCAAGAAATTTTACAAGCAATAATGTTATTTTTTATGATGCTCCGTCTACCATGTCTACCCTGAAAATTTATTTGAAAAAAATTGTATAGTTCAAAGGGACAGTCCCAGGCTAAAATCATAAAAAAATCAGTGATTTTATTCTGGCTTCTTAATATGCCCATATGATGCAAACATGTCCATAGACTAGAACTGCCATTTTTTTCATTTTTGTACTTCACATTTATCAGTTAGGCTGGATGTAGAGACAAAATTCCTGATTTTTTATTTTGGACAACCATGTCAAAAATAAGAAATATGTGAATTTCGTCTCTATATCATGTCTATCTATTCTAACTGATAAATACGCAGCACAACAATTAAAAAAAAATGCAGTTCTACTCTATGGACATGTTTACATCATATGGTCATATTAAGAAGCCAAACTTAAATCACTGATTTTTTGATGATTTTAACCTGGGACTGTCCCTTTAAAATTTATTTTCTACAACATCTAGTAAATGTAATCCATCTAGGCTATTAGGTGATTAAATTGGATTAAGCCCGCTTGGTTCAAGCTAAAAACCTATCAACTTTATCTCACAATTGCCTTAGACTTGTCACTATATATCTTTTGAAATACCAACGCAAAATTTTCTGGATAGTCGTTGTTGTCAACAGTCTACATGCTTTTTCTGGGAAGATTGAGCTGTTGTTGACTATGTAACTTTGCCACTTAGCTGACAAGAAAAATCACAAGGTTCCACAACAAACTCTGGCTCGAAAATTTGTGGAGACTGTTGATGCATGGGTTTGCCCAAGACAATATCGTCTGTTTAGTTTAACCCTCTCATTTCAGTCTGAGTTTTAAATCTTTTAATTATCGTGCTGCTGGAACCGAATCCACGTTTTCAAGGGAAATGTCAATGAAATTAAGCAAATTAGTATATTATAAATAAAATAAAATAGTTTTCCACCTACCCTGAATAACTTGTAGCAAATAAAAAATTGAACAAATAAAATTGCTACTTCTATTTTCACAACCAATCAGCAACCAACAATGAGTCTAAACAGTCTCTTATAGAGCGGACATGTCTATAAATAGCCAAAACAAGGGACTCTTCCATAATAATAAGACCAGACTGATGCAAATAAACATCTAGTTTCGTGTACATCAGGCCTGCATTACACATTTACAGGTTGATTGACCATTAGCCTTCCTATCTAAAAAACTGTGCTCACAGAGATGGAAATTTCCCGTGGATTTCCACAGTTTTTTCGTGAAATAGTAGGCCTATGGTCTTGAGATAAATGCAAATCTGTAAGGAAAATTTTGTAGTTATAGGTGGGGGGGGGGGGGTGGTTAATTATTGAAAAAACACTATACTTTATTTGAGATAAGTAGCACAATGCAATGCACCACAAAGCACAATGTAATGCACCACAATGCAATACATCACACAGAACAATGCAATGTACTACAAAGCACAATGCAATGCACCACAATGCAATGCACCACAAAGCACAAAGCAATGTGCCACAAAGCACAATGCAATGTAACACAAAGCACAATGCAATGCACTACAAAGCACAATGCAATGCACCACAATGCAATACACATGATACACCACAAAGCACAATTAAATGTACCACAAAGCACATTGCAATGTACCACAAAGCACAATGCAATGCACCACAATGCAATGCACCACAAAGCACAAGGCAATGTACCACAAAGCACAATACATTGTACCACAATGCAATGCACTACAAAGTACAATGCAATGCACCACAATGCAATACACATGATACACCACAAAGCACAATTAAATGTACCACAAAGCACAATGCAATGTACCACAAAGCTCAATGCAATGCACCACAATGCAATGCACCACAAAGCACAAGGCAATGTACCACAAAGCACAATGCATTGTATAACAATGCAATGCACCACAAAGCACAAAGCAATGTACCACAAAGCACAATGCAATGTACCACAATGCAATGCACCACAAAACACAGAGCAATGTACCAAAATGCATGTGTCACCATGCAATACACATGATACACCACAAAGCACAATGCAATGCACCACAAAGCACAAGGCAATGTACCACAAAGCACAATGCATTGTATCACAATGCAATGCACCACAAAGCACAAAGCAATGTACCACAAAGCACAATGCAATGCACCACAATACAATGTACAACAAATCACAATGCAATGTACCACAATGCAATGCGCCACAATGCAATGCACCACAAAGCACAATGCAATGCACCACAAAGCACAAAGCAATGTACCACAAAGCACAATGCAATGTACCACAATGCAATGCACCACAAAGCACAATGAAATGCACCACAAAGCACAATTGATGCAATGTACCACAAAGCACAATGCAATGTACCACAAAGCACAATGCAATGCACCACAATACAATGTACCACAAATCACAATGCAATGTACCACAATGCAATGCGCCACAATGCAATGCACCACAAAGCACAAAGCAATGTACCACAAAGCACAATGCAATGTACCACAATGCAATGTACCACAAAGCACAATGCAATGTACCACAAAGCAATGTACCACAATGCAATGCACCACAAAGCACAATTGATGCAATGTACCACAAAGCACAATGCAATGTACCACAAAGCACAATGCAATGCACCACAAAGCACAATGCAAAGTACCATAAAGCACAGTACAATGTACCACAAAGCACAATGCAATGAACCACAACATACAATGCAATTTACCACAAAACACAATGCAATGTACCACAAAGCACAATGCAATGCACTACAAAGCACAATGCAATGTACCACAAAGCACAATACAATGTACCACAACGCACAATGCAATGTAGGCCTACCACAACATACAATGCAATGTACCACAAAACACAATGCAATGTACCACAAAGCACAATACAGTGCACCACTAACCACAATGCAATGTACCACAACATACGATGCAATGTACCACAAAACACAATGCAATGCACCACAAAGCACGACTAACATGACAAAGCAATGTTGATTTTTCCTATCGAACTTAATAAATACCAGTGTTTATTATCTATTTGCTAGATGTGAAATGTAGGATTTAATAATTGGCTCAAAATAAGCTGGTGTTAGATTCATCGTTAAAATATATTAAAAGTAAGTGTAAGTGTTATTTTACATTAAATGATAACAGGGCTTACGAAATCACTCGCACGTGCTTTTTCAGCACACTCTTCCCGGTGGTCAGGTGGACATTTCTATAAATCATAGTCCTACCCAGCTCTGACCCTTAAAACGCAGGGACCATCTTTATACGTCAGAATCTGACAGGACTGTCTTTATGCATCAGAATCTGACGTCTGTAGACATCAGATTCTGACGTATAAAGACAATCCCTGCACTAATTTCTAAAGAAGTAAAATATTTCTAATGACCATAGACCCATGACATATGTATTCAAATGAAGCAGAATGAGCTAACTAAGACATTTATGATGATTTCAAATTGAAAAAATCTTTCTTTTTATACAAAAATATTTCAGCATTATAATGGTTAATGAATTCTAATACTGAGGAACCAAATTTTTGTTGACAATAATGTCAGCAAAAATTAATGGTAGTGGTACTCAATATTTCATTAAAGTTGGGAACGACTGTTTCGTTTTTACAAGATAAAGAGTTCCCTGTCACTTTCAAAATGTAGTGCAAAATTGTGTACTGTACATACTCAGGATACAGTCTGCAGTTTACTCAGATCTATGTCACACAGAATGCATGATAACAAGCCTTCATATTGAAAATTGGTGTCGCTTGAAAAAAAGCTTACCTAAAAGTGGTGAGGTGAGTGGTCACTTTTTGCCACAGTTCACCACAATGCCAAACCGGTGAATGAAATTTGGAAAACAATTTATTTGCAATTAAAAAAAAAATCTGACACCTGTATTTCACTCACCTGACTTTATAACTAGTTATTGTGTGGGTGAGCAATTGCCCATGCTTAATCTGAAGTGCCTGAAATAACATTATCTAACCTTTCTGAATTGCAATTTTATCATCTGATATTCTTGTTGCAGGGTCCAACTACATCGTGACAGATTGTGCGATCAGAATATTCAGTTTTAAAAGCTACGGAAATAGTAAGACTGAATTGATGCGGCAGAGAGCCTTCAAATACAAGTTTTTTGTCATCTAATCACCAACGTTTAGAACACAAAGACTCGCACAATGTCATCATTCTTCACAGCTGTCGTCTCCAGGTTTGCGTCTAAAAGCCATACAGTTCTAAGTCAAGTTATCCGGCCGACATCTAATCATCTAAAACTGCAGATACCAAGACGAGCATCACATTCACTTTGTCGGGAACCATTTTATCCCATCCCTGACAAAAAACCGAAGTGGACCACTGCAGATGAAGCAGTGGAGGTTGTAACTTCAGGTCAGTTTTACAGTTAAACTCCTGACCTTTTATTTGCAAAGATAATTAATCGCGGATTATTGAATCATGGATTGAAAGGTTTGTTTATTCTGAATAAACCTTTCAGTCAATGATTCAATGATATTAATTATCCTTGCAAATAACACTGAATTTCAGCGTAAACTGTAACAGGTTGGATTTTCCAATTTGCCCGATTTCAATTTACTGCCTATTATTATTACCGGTACACGCGCATGGTAACTAATCTAACACAATCTGTGGTCAAAAAAATTGTTTCAAAATTATTGATTAGCAATTTCTTCCAAGTTGTTATGAGCATTTATGATTTACACTCTGAGCATATTGTTTTGGCAAACTGCCCAAATCAGATACCGGTTGTTTATTTCTTTTGCCCGTAACCGAGTCAGATAGTACATGTATATCATATGTCATAGGAATAATTTGTGGCAAAGCATTTTTTTATGCTTGTTAAGTAATTTACTATGTAGCCTATAATTTAGAACAATTTTTTTTAAATTATTTACTTTTTTTCCACCAGGAGATAAAATTTTCGTTCATGGTTGTGCTGCCACCCCGAATGTACTCCTCGAGTCGTTGGCTAAACTTGGAAAAGAGTCAAATCTTCGAGATATTGAGTTGATCCACATGCACATAGAGGGATCGGGAATATGTGATAAACCTGAATACGAAGGTATGTCTTCGTAATTTCAGGAGTTTTCTTCCTGGAGAGGATCACATCTACTTTGTAGAAAAATGTGGCACTTGTAGTGAGTCTATATTTAAAAGACTGATACATATTTCTGAAATGGCTTAGACTGCATATGGCCTACACTGTAATAAGATTTTGGTTAAATCAACATTAAATTAAATTTGTCTATTTAAGCATCCCTTTTTATTGTTTTAATAAAATATAAAAATAGTAATATTTTAGCTGTGCTTTTATCAGTGGTTTATGTTTTAACTCCTCGATTGACATTCAATGAGTTGTCCTTATTTCTGATCATATCCTGGTCAATGGTTATTTATGCACTTTTTAGTATGCATTCACATGTGTGAATTCCTTACATCACTTCGATTCTAAGTCCTTTTTTTTACAGGAATATTTCGCAGTAACTCGCTCTTTATAGGTGCTAACAGTCGTCAGGCTGTTCAAGAAGGTCGCGGTGACTTTACTCCTATTTTCCTCAGTGAGATTCCACATTTGTTCAGGCGTAATATAGTGAACCTCGACGTGGCTTTGATATCTGTCAGTCCCCCAGACACTCATGGATTTTGCACACTTGGACCAAGTGTTGATTGTACCCGTGCAGCTATTCAGAATGCAAAGTACATTATCGGTAAGTTAAACATTTGATCAGTATGAAACTTGCTATGAGCAGCCACCCTGAAAATTGGCCTTTCAAGACAGGTGATTGCCCATAAGAGGTTAATTTGTAAATAAAATGTCATTTTGGGGAATGGCCAAGTGGCCTCCCATTGGAGGTTGGCTGGCTCATAGCAGGTTTTACTATAGATTGATCTGTAATTTTTTCGTAGTATTTGTGTAAAAATAATTGCTTTTATGACTATATGGCCCAGTTTGCCTTCATGCACACAAATGTAGCCTGAAGCCCTATTCATTCTTTCTGGTGCTATATTAAATCTTTAGCCGTAAATATGGCACCCTACTTTAAATATGACTTGTTTGTTCAATAAACATGCATACATGAATGCAGATTTTTCGTCTTTATTATTACAAACCTCATTTACTTTGCGAAAATCTTTTAACCCTTTCAACACAGAGACCATCTTTATACCTCAAAATCTGACGTCTCTAGACATCAGATGCTGACATATAAAATTGGTCCAGCACTGAAAGAAATAACACATTTCTAACAGCCGTAGACTCATGACATAGGTATTCAAATTAAGTGGAAAGAGCTATCTAAGACATTTATAATGATTTGAAATTGAAAAAAAACCCTTACGTCTCCATGATTTATACAAAAATATTCCAGCATGGTAAGGGTTAATTTACCTCAATGTTTTTTTTTCTCAAATTGTTTTTACCTGTGATTGTCAGCGCAAGTCAACCCAAACATGCCAAGAACGTTTGGACATGCTGTGGTTCATGTCTCTCATCTAGATACAATGGTACACGTGGACACTGAACTCCCCGTAATACGACCGCATGTTTTGACTGATGTGGAGAAAAGAATAGGAAGAATGATTGCTATGGATCTTGTATCTGATGGAGCAACACTTCAGATGGGTCAGTCACATTTTTTCAAGGAGTCACGTTTTTTATGGTCAATTTTTTTTTAAATTTAAAAATCACGTTCATACTAACAACATGAGGATGTGAAAGTGATTTTTTAAGGATGCCATCAAAAGTACAAGTGGTCACCAGAAGTCAACTTCATAACTTTTTGTGGGTGCAAAAACTCCACTTGGAGATTCAAATTTGGTGTTAAAAAGACAAAGTGTATATCTTATGGGCAAGAAATATTAAAGTGTGAGCCATCCAGCGAGGGAAAATGCATCAATCATAACAGCAGGAAAAAAGTCAAATATGACAGCAGAATTTAAAAATGGCGTAAATTATATTTTAGTTTAAATAATGTTGGTATGCTATACCTTGCTTACCAGGGGATCTGAAAATTTACTTAATGAAAACCATATGCCGCCCTAGTTTAATGGCCTTGAAACTGTTTATTTAAATTGAGCAATGTTAAATAAGCTTGAACCGTTACAGGCTATCATTGTTATATGTTTTCTTGGTCTTAGTGGGCACTCTCATCACTCCCAAGTTGTTGACGGCTCTTATCATTTTAAAAATTGAAGAGGGTATTATACAGTGTGAATAATTAACTGATTATATTACTCGCCCATTTGACAAAAATCTATGATTAAGTTAGTGACTTATATGTTAAAAACAGAATATTTGGACATATGGACTCACCCGGTTTTTTTCCTTCTCGCATTTGGCACGCGGCTGAGTGCCAGTCATGTGTGTACTGATCAAATATATGCCTGATGAAAAGAATATTTTTAGTGAATTCTCCTGTATGGAGTTTCTGCTCATATTTCATGTCAAAATATCTGTTAACTTGAAAGTACAGTAAATGTACGCTCTTTGGTAGACTTCTTGACATGGGTCTATCACCTCTTCTCTCTGCGCTTTCAACATTCAGAAGTATTCTGATAGAGATGTGGTGGTAGATTTTTTATTACAAAACTCCACCAAGCATATTTCATAAAAGTTATTGACCCTATTTTAATGCAGCGATTGTGATATATCCTGTCTGTGATACCATTATATGTATGTACGTATGTTTTCCTCACTTGTGGGGGTTTTAATGAATAAAAATAAATAATAATAATGCTACCAATATTTAAAATGGCCAACTCGGAACGGCGGCATAATTTTTGTGGGCACAAAAACTTTATAATTTGAAATTATTTATTAATGTTGTTCTCTTAAAACATGTATTTTATATGTCATCATTTCACAACTGATCTCGATTCCATCTAGGTAACTATCATATTTCACAATATATACATATCACCATCATACAGGTATAGGATCCATTCCCGATTGTGTTCTATCACAGCTGGATGGGCATCGAGACCTGGGCGTTCATTCAGAGATCTTCAGTGACCCTGTTGTGAATCTGGTAGAGAAAGGTGTCATCACAAATGCTGGCAAAGTTATTCATACTGGGAAAATCGTAGGGGGATTTGCTTTTGGCACCAAACGTCTGTATGACTTCATGGATAACAATCCATTTATTGGTAAGTTTTTAACCCTTTCATCATGGGTACCGACTTGAAAAAGTAAGGATCTGACATCTATGGATGTCAGATTCAATTTGAAATCATCCTAAACGTCTTAGTTTATCGCTTTTCGCTTTATTTGAATACCTGTTATGGGTCCACGTTTATTATAAATTTTTTATTCTTTCAATCCCCGCGCTGAAAGAGTCAAATATTGATTATGGCCACATAAATACTGTAGATCTGGTAATATTCGCAAGGTTTTAGTTTTCGTGAATTTTAAGAATCTCACAAAAATTATTATTATGATAGCGTTACTAAAGAAAATGAAAATTACCGAGTTATAAACCTTGTGAAAAGTCCCAAAATAGAAAATTCCTGAAAATTAAAACATGCGAGAATGAACTATATTGAATCTATATCTTATTCAAATTAGGCAGAAAGAGCCAACTGAGGCATGTATGATGATTTCAAAATGAAAAAAAACTTCTTGGTCTCCACCAGTTTATACAAAAACATTCAAGTGTTGTACAGGTTAATTGAAATCTAAATCTTCTAAAGTTGAACACACTCTCAATTACTTAAGCCCTAGATCTTTGAGATAATAAATGTAATTTCTCAGCCACTTGAAATTGTGTCTCACTCTGGCAATCCACAACAGCAAGTGTTTGAAAAAACAGTTGAAATTGCTAAATTTAGATCTAAATTCATATCATTATCATGGATTTGAGACTTATTCAATTTTAAAGAAATGTCTATTATAAGTCTGTAGACGTGATTTTTTTCCAAGATTTTACTGAAATTTAAAATGCTCCCTCCAATCGACAATTTTTGGGGGGTTTCAAAGCTAGCAGTCAAAAATTTTAAAATAACATTGCCAAAGATAATTCTATGCCGATGTGCAAGTGATTTTTTCATTATTTACTGAAATTCAAAATGGTCACCACAGTTCGACTTTTAAATTACAGTGTATTTGTGGGCGCAAAAACCTTTATTTTATGATGGGGGATGCTATAAAACAGTCCTCTTGTTGTTGTCATTTGATTGTTTGTTTTCGTTATGTGTGATATAGGCTATGTGAACAACACAGCGATTATAGCTGAGAATCCTCAGGTCACAGCCATCTTTATTTAATTGTTGTCGTTTGGTTGTTTGTTTTAGTTATGTGTGATATAGGCTATGTGAACAACACAGCGATTATAGCTGAGAATCCTCAGGTCACAGCCATCTTTATTTAATTGTTGTCGTTTGGTTGTTTGTTTTAGTTATGTGTGATATAGGCTATGTGAACAACACAGCGATTATAGCTGAGAATCCTCAAGTCACAGCCATCTTTATTTAATTGTTGTCATTTGGTTGTTTGTTTTAGTTATGTGTGATATAGGCTATGTGAACAACACAGTGCTTATAGCTGAGAATCCTCAAGTTGCAGCCATCTTTATTTAATTGTTGTCGTTTGGTTGTTTGTTTTAGTTATGTGTGATATAGACTATGTGAACAACACAGCGATTATAGCTGAGAATCCTCAGGTCACAGCCATCTTTATTTAATTGTTGTCATTTGGTTGTTTGTTTTAGTTATGTGTGATATAGGCTATGTGAACAACACAGTGCTTATAGCTGAGAATCCTCAGGTCACAGCCATCTTTATTTAATTGTTGTCATTTGGTTGTTTGTTTTAGTTATGTGTGATATAGGCTATGTGAACAACACAGCGATTATAGCTGAGAATCCTCAAGTCACAGCCATCTTTATTTAATTGTTGTCATTTGGTTGTTTGTTTTAGTTATGTGTGATATAGGCTATGTGAACAACACTGCACTTATAGCTGAGAATCCTCGGGTCACAGCCATCAACTCCTGTATTGAGGTGGATCTCACAGGGCAGGTTGTCTCGGACTCTATCGGAACTTATATGTACTCTGGTTAGTAGTCTACACCTTCTCACTCCTGTCCTGCTACTCACGTATTCATTTGTACAGTTTGAACTCTTCCAGTCATTTTTATTAGCTTAATAAATCACTGTTATTGTGTATTTAAACATCTAGATTTTAAAATTTTTGGTCTCTCATAAAAGCAAGTAATTTTCACTTACTTGAAGTTATGGGTCACAGTAGCCAAACAACTTCCACATAGGTGAAAATGCAAAAATGATAATTTAGCGGGGGAAGTGTCAAGCAAGTTTTAAATGAAATAACATGCCACTTAATAAAATAATTCATAATGTTCAATTTTTTTGTCATTTAACCCTCACATCGCGGGATCGGCTTTAGTTGTCAGTCTGACGTCTGAAGTCGACCCCCACACTGTAATAATAAACATATTTTTAATGGCCGTAGATCCATATCATAGGTATTAAGATGAAGCGGAAAGAGTTAACTAAGAAATTTATGATGATTTCAAATTTGAAAAACCCTTTGGTCTCCATGGTAATTATAATATATATGGTCTTAAAAATTCAGCGCTTTAAGGATCAAAGCTGAAAAATAAAAGCAAACGATTCCGTAAAACAAGCTTACAATTCCTCAATCAAACACTTTCAAATCCTCTCTTTTTTACTGGCGCTGTAATCTAAATGCAGTTTATTCACTATCATGTAATATAAGTTTAATATATAATATATATTTTTAGAGATCTTTGATAAACTAAGTGTTGAACAAGTAACATGATGAATTTAATAGGAAAGCTGAACATTTCATCATTAGTTGTATTTCTTATCATAGTATATCGTCCCTTTGGAGTTAGAAGGTGCTATAAAGCCACTTTGTATAGTGGCAGTTTAGCATCTTCTAACTCCAAGCGGATGATATACATAATTTGCTTTAAAAAAAAGTTCTTCAAAAGCCTTGACAAGTAATTTTGGTTATATCGCTCATTTCATCAATTTTAAACATATAATACAGCACCTTAAAAAAATATATTTTTTGCTGACAAAGTTAAATAATATCTTGGGTAATACTTTGTGGATTGTTGCAAAATTTTGTGCAAATGATCCCTGAAGGCCTTTGGGTTACTGTACTTTCTATGCTGTGATCTCGTTTTGTGTTTATCTGTTGTTGATAGAGCCGACATGAGTAATGATAACAGAAGCAGATAATTTCGCAAATAATTTCGGTGTCAACGGGATATTGTGAATTATATATACATGGTTTAAAAGGACCAGGTTATGTTGTTATTCTAATACTATGCAGAAAACAGTCTGTAGAAAACAATTATTAACTGACACTGTCTTTGTTAAATTGTGAATGCATTAAATTTATTCAATGTCAATGTTAACCCTTATCCTGCTGATCACAACTAGTGTCGGTTTTAATTTGTTTTATTTTTTGATCAAATCACTGATATTGGGCAAATATGTGTTTAAAAATCAAGATTTGCAGAGAATATGTCAGTGTTTCTGATCTGACTAAAAAACATTGCATTCTGACACATTTGATTAATACAATTTTCAGAAATCATTTCCAAAGATATTTTTCAGTGTTTCAAAGCTTGAAATGTAATTGAAATATACCAGAAGCCACTTAAAGCCTTCTCTGAAAAAAATTCCTGGGTGGCCATGCCTCTGGACTCCCTAGAGTTGCGACCGCTTTCAGCAGAGGTTCACCAGAAGCCGCGCCTGCGTGCTGACTCCAACGCCAGGTGTGGAGTCAGAATCTTCACATTGCCTGACGCCACCTTTTTTCAGAGCCAGAAACACTGTATGTCTCAAATTAAGCAAATATGAAGTTGTGGGTTGCAGTAGCAAGACAAAACTTCAAATGTGTGAAAAATTAATAGATTAACTTAGCAAGATAAGGGTAAATGTTTTCAAATGTTTTGTCTATAGTTATTATTGTATGCTCGTCGCCTTTACATTTTACTATTTATTAAGATGAATACACCACTTTAATACAGGAGTGGGTGGGCAAGTTGATTTCATCAATGGAGCAGCATTGGGGTTGGATGGAAAAGGAAAACCTATATTAGCTATGCCATCTACCACATCATGGGGAGAGAGTAAAATAGTTGCTCTCCTAAAACCAGGTGAGAAACTGAATTATGAAATTGAATCATGCTGTTGCGAATAATTTATATTCTCATTATTAGAGTTTAACCCTTTCAGCTTGGGGACCGTCTTTAGACTTCAGAATCTGATGTCTCCAGACGTCAGATCCTAGTCTAAAGACGATCCCCGCACTGTAAGAGTAAAACATTTATGATGATCGTAGACACATCACATAGCTATTAAAGTGAAAAGGAATGAGCTAACTCAGACATTTATGGTAATTTCTAATCAAAAGAAAATCTTTGGTGTCTTGTTTTATACGAAAATATTCAGCTCTTTAAGGGTTAAAAAGAAATCACACTGCAATTATGATCAGTGACGCTGTAATGAAGCTAATTACATTTGAGGATCAGGTGTCGTTACTACACGTGCACACGTGCATTACATTGTCACAGAGTATGGCATAGCTTACTTATTTGGAAAGACCCTGCGGCAGCGAGCATACGATCTGATTCGCATCGCACATCCTGATCACCGTCAATCACTTGAGGAAGCTGCTTATGACAGACTCAAAGTGTTGCCATCCCCTTGAAATGCGTCAGGATTACAGCTACATAGCTGCATTGTTTTGTAGCATTGTTTCATAGCATTTAAATGTGCATAATTTGTGTTTAAATCACATACTACTTAGGGGTTTTGTCAAGTTAAAAAAAATCAAAAAATCCGAGAAAAGCTCGGATTGGTCAGACACCGTGCACCCACCCGCCTATCCAATTATTTTTTTTTTTTTTACAATTGGAAACATAAAAACAACACAAAAAACACAAAAAACACAACCTTTCCCAAAAAAAATAAAATCCGAGTTGGGGCTTGACCCACCCACCCACTTCCGAGTTTTTCTCGGATTTTTGGATTTTTTTAACTTGACAAAGCCTCTTAATGCTTTCGATGCTGCGTTACTTGTCATTTTTCTGTTATTTAAAAACTGGCATTGCTGATGCAAAAACTAGATTCCAACAACTTTTTAAATTTACAATTGACTATTTGTTTGGGATCTGCACTGACACATTCAGATTTTGTTGGGAAATAAATAATATCTAGAAAAGCAGTTGAAAGCCTGTCCCACGCTGCAAGTGTAATCTTCTGCCTTGATCTCTTTTTTTTGTAGAAAGCAGATGGATATGTCACATTTTTGTTAGTACTCACCTACACTAGTCACACCGCGCTATGAAAGCGTGCCATATTGTACCACTATGTGAATTTTGGACCAAGCTTGTCCATTGCTACCGGGTGATTTAATGTCAGGTTTTATGGGGATAAGGGAAAATCAATCTTTATCTCTGAACCTTGCTATGGAAGTGTATCATTGTACCACTATCTGGATTTTGGGTAAAGCGTTGCCATTTCTAGTGTATGACTTGATATCAGGTTTCATCAGGAGAATGCTAATTCAATCTATCTCTCTGAACCTTTGTAATTATACTGTTGATCAGTGCCATTAATGCCAACAAATTTAGTTCCTGCCATATTCGCTACAAATGACCAGCCAAATGGTACCGGTATTACAAATGAATGCATTTTTAGCATCAAGAAATATAGTTTTACGCTATGTTTGTTTCTGAATGTTTTAATGCCCGAGTGATATGTTTTAATGTGTTATCATGGTTACATAGTAGTTTTGGTTATTGTTATCAAATATATATGCTGTTTTAAGATGTTAGATATTAAATATTACTCTTATGTTGTTTTTTAAATGGTTTGATATGTAACCCGGTATAATTGAGAACTACTAATCTAGTCGTAGCCTGTCACTCCACCTATATCTTTCTTTGAATTTAGATTATGTTCATCTTGAACCCATCTGCAGCTGCCTAAGAATCGTTATTGATTGTTTTGGTGTCTTAAGTCTATTTTTAGAATTAAGGCTATTGCAATGACAACCGGAATTACCTGTATAAGCTAAAAGTAAGTCCAGGTGTCTAGCTATTTATCACTTGCCATTTCAAATGGGAACACCAACATTATACAGTCCATGTATTTTTTGGATGGTCATGATTTTGAATAATTAAATATAAATAATGACACTAGTTTATTTGTTAAAATTTAGTATCTGGACTCTTGAAAGATTATTCTTGGGCACCCGCTTTGGCAACAATTGTATTTCTTTGGCCATTGTTTTTTCTCTTTTTAAATGAGCGCATTAGATTAAAGCAGCACATTTCTGCCCGACGTGCTCATTGGATGGTTGCCAATTTCCGAAAAAAAAAAATTTTAGGAGATAAGAAAAACATTCAATGAGATTTTGAATATTTTGTTAGTTATTTTTAATTTTTTAATTTTCGGCATTGCAAAATTTCTGAATTTTTATGTTTAGTGACACATATGCTTGATTTGTGGAGGATGTGTTGACAGGGGCGGATCCAGAAAATAATCTGACAGGGTTCCACTTTATATATAATATATTTTTGAAAACCTTATATTTATTAAAACCTTATATTATTTGTGTAGGTAATAGGACACAAGGGGTAGTGTGAATGTTATGTAATGGTCAAGGCGGGCCAACATCGGTGTGATCCACTGTTTACACATTAATTAGGCGTGACAAATTAAAGGCTCCGTGCTGCCTCCACACCCTCTAGCGCCAACGACCAGGCGTATAAATCATTTTAAATTACTTGTTTCCTAAATTAAAATTACAAAAAGATAAGTATCACTTTCGTTTTGGAACCCGGTCAGTTTAATTTAAAAAAACTGACAGGGATCCAAACCTAAAAATGCCGTTTTTTAGGTCTGAAACCCTGTACTCTGATCAATTTGAAAATGCTGACAGGGTTCTGGAACCCTGTAAACCCGGTCTAAATCCGCCCCTGGTTGATGTATTAAGTCATGTTATTGGCATAATCTAGGGACCCCACTCTTTTAACCCCTATTCTGCCGATCACGACTATTGTTGTTTTTTCGTTTTATTAGTCGACCAAAGCACTGTTATTGGAATGAAATGTGCGTCTAAAACAACAATATTAGTGAATATTTGTGCTCAGATTAGATCTATGTGAGTAATTTTCAGACACCTGAAGTTGTGGGTCGCGGTAGCGAGACACAACTTCAGGTGTCTGGAAATTAAAAAAAAATTATTTAGCAGGATAAGGGTTAATCACTGGTAATGCTCATACTATCTGTTGTTGTTGCCATTGTTGTTGTAAATTTTCTATTAAACATTTACATGCCTTGACATTTTGGTCATTTAATTATTTTATTTTTTATATGCGCCATTATTATCCCCTGTATTACACCAGTTAGGGTCACTCTCAATCAGCTATCATGGCGCCTATGTTAAAGGCCTACATTACAGAATCTTTCAAACACACTACTACATTATTTTCTTTGTCCCACCACAACATTTCAAGCCGGGAATGGAGGGTTATTGTTGACCAAGTGCGGACCAATTATCATGGTGGGCCTATACAGTTCTATAACCAGGGTTCTACATTCTTAGCTGTGATAAAGGCTTCGGCCTTGACCCTTTTCACAGCTAAGAATGTAGAGCCCCTCGGGCTTTACCCTATACATAATAGCCAAGAAATGGACTAAAAATCCTAATTTTATTGATTGTTATGTTTGTGATTGTATCCACTGAACAACTTGGCACAAATATATATCTCATTTATTGTATAGTATTAGATTGTAGGAAACTTTGCACTGCCTAAAATGCTGATCTTCTTGACCATTGGATCACAAGGTTATATAACTGTCATCCAGCTGAACTTGTGTTTAGCTACCATGACCCGGAACTTCAAGTGGGTGAAAACACTTAATTTGTTTATGCTGAGACCATTTGTCAATCTTGCCGAATAAACATTAATTTTTCACAAAATTGTGCTGATAATAATAAAAATTAATTTGTCACAAAATTGTGCTGATAATGATATAAGCAGCTTTATATTGCAGAACATATTATAAGCAGCTACATGTATATGGTGCTGATAATAACTTTATAAGCAGCTATATGGTGCTGCTAATAATTTTGTAAGCATCTATTTAGTTCTAATAATAATTTTATAAGCAGCTATATGGTGCTGCTAATAATTTATTAGCACTTATATGGTGCTGATGATAATTTTATAAGCATCTATTCAGTTCTGATAATAATTTTATAAGTAACTATTCGGTGCTGATAATAATTTATAAGCAGCTATATGGCGCTGATAATAATTTATAAGCAGCTATATGGTGCTAAAGATAATTTTATAAGCAGCTATTTAGTTCTAATAATAATTTTATAAGCAGCTATATGGCGCTGATAATAATATTATAAGCACCTATTTGGTGCTGACAATAATTTATAAGCAGCTATATGCTGCTAATGATAATTTTATAAGCAGCTATTTTGTGCTGATGATAATTTATAAGCAGCTATATGGTGCTGACAATAATTTTATAAGCAGCTATAATTTTATAAGCAGCTATATGGTGCTGACAATATTTTTATAACCATCTATATACGGTAGTGCTGCTAATAATTTATAAGCAGCTATATGGTGCTGATAAGAATTTTATAAGCACCCAGTAAACATGAGATGTTTATACAATGCTGTTTTTATTTTGGCCCACCGTCTGCGACGCTGGCCCAACATAAAAACAGCATTGTATAAACGTCTCGAGTTTTTTGTACAATGATGTGTTAATGTTGGCCCACTGTCTGCGATGCTGGCATTGTATAAACGTCTCGTGGTATATGCTGTACGATAGACGCTCGAAGGGTTAACATTAGAACACTGATGTCGACCATAGTCATCCATACTATTGTTTTCTTTTGTTTTAATGACCTAATATACACAGCTTTTTAAAGTTTAATATGTCTCAAATCTGCGATAATCATGTAAATTCTGACTTAAATTTATCAAATGCAACTAATTTTCAATCATTTGAAGTTGTGGATCGCGGTAGCGAGACACAATTTCAAGTGATAGAAAATTAATTGATTAGCTCAGAGCTGTAAGGGTTAACCCCTCTCCTTGTATACATGTATGACTGTTTAAGCGCTGATTTTAACCAAATAATATGTCAGTGAAATGAGATAATTTAGTTTGTGGTAGATGCTCAGTTAGGCAAAATAATACAATTTAGAAAATGTATGCCTATTAAAAAAACAGAAATGGTTTTCGTCATTTGAAGCTGGACTTTACGTTAGCAATTTCAGCTTCCGATGAATAAAAAATACAAAAGGAACACCTTAGCAGGACAAGGGTTAATAATATATACTTATGGATATTATGATATTAACGTGGTAAATGCTACGGCACATTTTAACGGATCTTTCCACAACATTAACATTTACATTTTACTGTGCCATTGTATTATTTAAAAACATTTGGTTTAATGAATATACAATGTGATGACCATTGTGATACATAGCTTTCAGAAAAATATATTTGAATGAGAAATTTGTTATGCGCTTTTTGACGCAATGTGATAGTATTGTTTGTTGTGGCACTGTTAATAAAGCTTTAGCTTTCAATCCGTGTTCTTTTTTCCTTGTATAAGTTCGAACTTTACATGGTGGCAATTTCATGTTTTAGTCACAGAAAAAAACAGCATACTTTTAAATGCAGGCTATGTTTCAATAGCAAATTAATTCCATTTCCACTTTCTGGACCATATTTCAAATCTTACTTCTACTGGCAGGATATTTCAGCTTAAATCTGTTTCCCCGGGTTCAAATGACAAAGGATCAGGCAGTGAAACTACAAGACAACATCTTTTGTGATTATCGATACAATGGTGTAAAAAAAAAATGATACCCAACCGAGTTCTATGAGTGTGCAACCTGCATAAGCAACAGCTGTGCCACCTCCTTGTAGCCTTTAGCTGTAAATATCCCAGCGAACAAGAGAAGTTGAACCAATGTTGGTTTGATGTTGGCGCTTTGGTGACATTCCTAGCCAGACAATTTTAGACACGCTGTAAATTTTGAAATGAATTCTGCATGAATGTTATTTAGTTAAGAAAGACATTAGTCCAGTTTACTAATCATTGATACGATTGCAATATGTTTAAGAGGTAAACTTTTATATTACTGATACGTCGAATTTTGTGAAACTCAATAGCATTGACCTGCAATGTTTTCACCTAGCAATCCAATACAATGAATCCAGTAAACACAAAACATTTTCATAACATTTATACAATGTTGGACCAACGTCGAAGACGTTAAGCCGACGCTGTATAAATATTATACACATGTTTTGTGTTTACTGGGAAGGGTTCAAGCTGAAACTTAATCCTAGCAAGACAGAATGTATTCTTATTGGGTCCAAACTTCAGCGAGAAAAAATCTTAAATAATTTCCCATGCTTAACTCTAGGTCAAGAAACAAATCCATCTTTATCTTCCAAAAACCTTGGGGTAGTATTCGACAGTACCGTGGCCTGATATTCTGAAAACACATCCCAAACATGTAGGGCATGCTTCTATCATATTCGTGACTTAAGTTGAATTCGAAAAAAATCTGTCCTCAGCTCTTGTCAAACAAATTGCAGTGGCACTGGACAGTAGCAAATTATATTATTGTTGCCAACTCTTTCAGAGCATGGCAGAAAAGGATATCGCCAATTTACAACGCGTTCAGATCTGCCTTGCTAGAGTGGTAACCAAGGCCCTACATTTTAGTAGTTCCGTTCCTTCTAAAACAACTACATTTAGACGGGTCGGTATACCACCTGACCCAGGTTTTTACCATTCGGCCCAAAGGTGTATTTTCGTCCCCTTCCTGTGTCTCCGCCACCGCACGCAGCCTTGTGGCTACTACACCAATATGGTGCAAGATATTGAATTCATATTCCATACAAACATTCAACCCCTCCCGGCAATTTTTTTTACACAAGGTCAAGGTCAAAGATTCAAAAAAAATCTTGTTAATGCGTAATACGTCGTTTTCATGTTATTTTGACTGGTATTTACAGCCTCTTCGTCACCTTTAAATCGCCTCCCCAGTGCCCTTTAACGCCCTTAACGCTTTTAACGCCTCTGCGTCGTCATTTAATGCCTTCACATTGCTCTCAAACGCCTCTGAGATTATGTATATGCACTGTAACTTTCAGATCTCTAAACGACAACCAACTTGCATGTTTCAGTAACTTACACTCCCGGCAAAACATGGTCCAATGAAATGTAAGACTGAGTCAAGAGTATTTATAGTAGGCCCAGCCTTGTGGAACGCTCCGCATACGCCCATACGAAATGCCCTAACAATTGTAACATCGTGAAAATTGATTGCTTAAATCTAATCTATTCGGACCGATGTTCCCGCCTTAAATCCTCTTTGGTGCGGCTCCTCATTGACGAGCTTGCTTTGGCCCGTATTTTGACACTTTATGATGCTATGGATTTGTGCGCCTTAGAGCTCTGTCCTCTGGGGATTTAGGCGCAATAGAAGTTTTTTTTGCTTGATAGAGATCTAGATCTATGATTTGCCGTAGGAATTTCTACAAAGGCTCCTCAGTTTAGAGTAGGCCTACACTGTGCATAGTGTTGGCCTAAAACAACATTGGATATGAAAGGGTGTCTCTGCCACATTGTGAAGTGGCAGATACACCCTTTCATATCCAAGGGGGTGATCTATTCACTACACAAAACGTCACTACATTAAAAAACATATAAGATGTCCTTCATATCACAGCCAGACAGAGGTACAGGCAGACAGACAATATATTTTATTGACATAACGCAAAGTCGTCGGTGACTTATTTGTCACAGAAATGTATATGCACACGAATATATACAAGAGGGGTAACTTTTAAAATCATCATCATTGCATATGTCATTTTAAAGGACAGTTTGTTATTAAGTATAAATTCAAATAATTTTCCAATACATGACATTGCTGTAACTTGATTTCCCGCAGTTACAATGCACATAAAATCAAGCATTGTCATAATATTAAAAACGAAAACACGCGATATATTGTAAATATACATGACAACTTCTCAAAGTAAGTTTAACCCTTACAGTGCGGGGAGCGATTTAGTCGTCAGAATCTGACGTCTGTAGACGTCAGATTCTGACGACTGAAGTCGCTCCCCGCACTGTAAGAGTAGAAATATTTCTAATGACCGTAGACCCATAACATAGGTATTCAAATGAATCGGAAAGAGCTAATTAAGACATTTATGATGATTTCAAGGTGACAAAACCCCTTTGGTTGCAATGTTTTTTACAATTTTTTTCAATGCTTTAAGGGTTAACGGCATTGCCATGATATGCATATATAGGAACATAATCTGTCCCCCATCCCCAAAATACAAAAAATACATGACATTGTTATTAGGCCCATATATAGTATAAAAGAGCCACTCTGGATAGCGTGGTAATCTGCAAAATATATACTAATTTATATTTATTGTTATTAAATTATATTTAGACACTTAAAATCACCACATGGGAACAATAAGCACGCACATATATAAACTTAGTATCAGTGTTGTCACTTTTTACAGTAGGCCTTCTGTGATTATTTACAGTAGGTCTATGGTGGGGCGGCAGGGGATGTGGTGGATCGATCGTTTTGCCGACATGAATATGTTGAAGGGTTACGTTCCACCATCTTCCATCAACTCCTCCGTCGGGATTAAGTAATGCTCATTAAATCATTCTTCAGATATTTCTCACTTAATTGAAGTCTAGACATTCATATCACACACAGTTCCCAAGCGGAGCGCGGCGATTGGTGCCATGCAGCTAAACCCCTGAGCTCTTGACGGAACGTTCACCTGCTTCAGTGGCTACAAGTTAACTGATGGCGCGCTTGGCTGCAGGCGCGCTTGCTTCGTGGCGTGGGCTAGTCAGAACGAGGCTTGGCGGTCCCTGGTCACTCGTCAGTGATCAGGGAAAGCCGAGCGGTCCCGAACGGTGAGACGCTAACCCCACAGGTCGACACAGAAAGACTAATTATACACTTTCAATTATTAGTGATGCATATCGATATGGAGATATGAAGTCCGTCTTACCCTTCTTTGATGAATTATTTTCTATCGCTCCTTCAAATGAATAAAAGTATTCCTATTGAGGAAATTGAATTTCTATTGAATTTCTGACGCAATGTCCAGCTTTAAATGACGAAAAACACATTTTAAATTGAAAAACAGGACATCTCTATTTTATCAATTTCAGTGGTATTTTATTCGGATTGAAACTTGCTTGAAACCGTACAGATAGGAAGGGTATTCCCCCTGTCCAGAACAGGGGGAATACCCTTCCTATCTATACGGTTTATCAATTTCAGTGGTATTTTATTCGGATTGAAACTTGTTTGAAACCGTCAATATATGGACGAGGGTTAAATAGAATAACCGAGTAGATCACATTTCATCGCCGAATACGACTCATATTTAATGATGATTATTTTCCAGTATTGCGTTGTATAAGTGTCAGAGAACCATATATCAGCAGATCCGTGTTCGTCATCTGTAGTGTACCGCTCTTCTACATTAAATCCGGTGATGATATCTTGCCATATCACATCATCGCTTGACGTTTTCACATCCACCATGGTAGGACGCTGTACAGGATTGTCACATCTTCTTTTGATGTAAACACCGCTCACCATGTATTTATCTGGTAAACTGATTTTTAGCCATGGATCTCCATCGGATGAGCCGGCTGCCCAGGTGCAGGGGAAGTCAAAATAGGCGTCTACACGAGCTCTATAAGCATAATGACCTCCTAATGAGGCTGATGCACTGTATACAGAATCCGGTAAGGTGTAATTAGCCACTAAATGCACGGCTGGTGTGATACGGCTATATTCCTCAGCCACAGAATCGATCCCGTTATCAACAATCAACTTGCGTCCGTAACGAAATCCTTGAAAGTGCCTATGGAACATCTGCCATTCAGTCCATTGATAATCGGGGACCGTTGACGTAGAGGCCTCGTCAATGCGACAAAAACACTGATAATGTAGAGTGTTGATTGTCATGAGAGGCATACACGTCTTTATGTCACCTTCTGCACATGACAAGGTAGATCCATAACATCTTGATAAACCAAATCTCTCTATCTTCATCTCATCCTCCTGGCTGTGTATTTCACACACCAGACGCTGAGTGTGGAGATCCACGTCTTTACATCGCCTGTATATATCTCTAGTCAGTATTACACCTGTTGGGTAAGTTGATAATTCAACAAGAGAAATGACTGATATCAAAAGAAAAAACATAATTTGCGCTAGTTCCGTCATTCTGTGTGAGTACTTATAATGTGGTTTTCGTGAAATGACACGAATCCATAGCTATCCAGAGCAAAAGATGGCATTCCCGGTCAATACGTGTGTTTGCACGTCTATCAATACAGTGTATGTGATATCGATAGGCCTACATTATAAATTATGTCATCCGGTTGCTGGGTATTTTATCCCCTTTGAAGTTTACTCCCAATGTAAACACAGCGCCTGCAAAATGGACAGGAAACACTAAATTATAAAATAAGCACATATTGTTACAATAACCCTTGTCCAGCTGAATTGTTTGTTAATATTTGTCATTGATTTGAAGCTGGAATGCTTACGAAATTCAAGCTTCAAATGACGAAAAATATTCTCCAATTGAAGCCGTACAAGGATTAGGCCTAACTTTAGACTTTTTTTTTTTAATACCAAAAATGTTTCAAAAAAAAAAAAGATATTTTACTCTTTTCGATGGTTTAAATCCAGTAGGCCTTTTTGTTGAGGATTTGAAGCTCTGTGCGTGAAGCTTAAAACAAGTACTATTTTTTTTACTCTATGGCTGTGAAACACCAGATTTAAACCTTAGAATGTCGCTTCAAGTGTTTTTGAAACCATTTTTACAATGACCCAAATACTAATTCTAGATTGCAATTTAATCAATTTTATTGGCGTTTTAAAAGTGAAAAAAGAGGCAAACAGATAATATAGATATAAATAAAGTACAGAATATTACCATGGAAACCAAAGGGTTTTTTTGCAATTTGAAATCATCTTAAATGTTTTACTTGACTCTTTCCGCTTCATTTAAATACCTGTGTTATGGGTCTACGACCATTATATAAAAACATTTATATCAGTGCGGTGATCGGCTTCAGACGTCAGAATCTGGCGTCATAGACGTCAGATTCTGACGTCAATAGACGATCACCGCGTTTAAAGGGTTTAGGAACGTTCAAGAAGTATTGTATGTAGACCTACAATTAAAAACACGTTTAATAAATATTGGTAAAGATAACATAATTTAGTAGTTGAAATATAGTTGTAAATTATATGTAAGAACAGATATTTTTTTGAAACATGGATCCTCAGTATAGGCCTATAGCTCTACAAACGTCACATATTGAGCTCGGCTTTCCGCGAATTCAGACCATGTGGAAATAGCTGAGCTGATCGATTGATTGATTGATTGTTATCCCCTTACGTTATGAATTCTGAATGACTTATGGCACAGGCGAAACTGAGTAAGAAAGCATGGCGATGATCCACTGTTGGCGTACCGCTGGCCCAAACTCCACCCTCCTCAGTGGTGGATCCGAAGGGGGGGGGGAGGGGGGGGGGAGGTGGTCAAAACTTGACTTTATTTTTATCTAAACATCGATAAAAATTTCCCAAATATCGGTATTTCACACACACAATTTACAATAGCTTCCTTTGATTTTTCACTCTCGTCGATTCTCACAACTGTCACGTATATTCCAGACATGGTCTTAAGCATAATTCTATTTTGTTTTAACTGTTTCGCTGTATATCAACGTTTTTAATAAGTGTCAATTATAACGTGTTCCATAATGTGTGCATCTGTATTATGTAGAAAACACATGAATAAATGGGGTTTTAGGCCACCTTTGTGCACATATTAACTGAGCCGGGAACACCTTCTGAGGATGGTGAGATGAATGCGATGACATTGACCTCCGGACACAGGAATCGAAATTCGAACTATGGCGATCTGAGGTCGAGCTCGCTACCTCTCGGTCACGGAGGCTCCCCACAATATTGAATCTTTATAAGTGAGGGGGAGGGGGGGGAGAAACTTACATTTCTTTGTAACCTGAATGACAGAGCGAGGGATGCACCCGCAATCTTCGACTTTCCAGGCAGGCGGCTTTAACCGTTTAAGCCCCCACGATGCATTAAAGCATCATTTTACATCCTTGAAAACATACTTTATTTTCCTACAACAAAGGGTTTTAGAATGCAAATTTTCATAAAACTGTTTTACCAATACATAGCGATTTTTTTAAATTTGTAAACCACATCAAATCATATTCATCCACTACAAGTCGAGAATTGCGACAGCAATTCGCGGCTTGTAGTGGATGAAGATGACAATGGTAAACTCAGGCTCGAAAGGGTTAACCACTGCACCAAGCCCCCGCCCTTGTATATGTCAATCTTTGATAATAATTAACGCCCGTGTGATGCATAATCACAAGTTTATTTACTCTGTTTTGATTCTGTGAATTGCCACAATAATCATTGTACAATACGGAACACATATATACATATAATAATTCTAGTTAATATTGTATGTACACATTTACAATTAATTCAACCTTGTTTGTAATGGAAAGATATATGCTATTGAAATAACGCCCTATTATTAACTGCTTAGTTGAAAACACAACAACGCGACCGTGAGAGAGAATTCGCGTCCGCGATTATCAAACACACTATTTAATCATTCCCAAAACACACAGAAGGCGATTTTTTCGCGCGTTTCTCCGGTTTCGTGTAAGAAAGCAAGACATTTCGCGTCGAATTTCCATCGAATTCCTCGCCTCATAGGGGTTTTGTCAAGTTAAAAAATTCAAAAATACGAGAAAAACTCGGAAGTGGGTGGGTGGGTCAAGCCCTAACTTTTTTAATTTTGTGTTTTTTCTTCTGTGTTTTTTTTTATTGTTTTCATGTTTCTAAATGTTTCAAAAAAAATACAAAATTGGATAGGGGGGTGAGTGGGGTCTGACCAATCCGAGTTATTGTCGGATTTTTTTAACTTGACAAAAGCCCTTAGCGTGCTACCGTCGCGAGAATCGTCTGCGTCGGTGTGTTTTGCTATAATTTAATGGGCACCCAGGATTACAATATATAGTATACCGCTAAGATAACCAGAGACGCTGACTCAATGTTGGGCCAGCATCGCAGATGCTGGACTAACATTGAAACGATATTGGGTCAACGTCTTGTGTTTGCTGAGACGTATACCACCCAGCTGATAACCCAGAAAACACGAGACGTTGAGCCAATGTCGCTTTAATGTTGGCCCACCGTCTGCGACGCTGACCCAACATTAAAACAACATTGGCTCAGCGGCTCGTGTTTGCTGGGAAGAGACGCTGACCCTATGATCGTTGGGCCAACGTAGGAAACGATGGCCCAGCGTTAAACAAACCTGGGGTCCGTCTGACTTTCCCGCAGTTGACGAACATGCTTCTGCCTGGAATATGGCACTTTTTCATGCTAAGGGTCTGTGTGCCTCTGAGCTCGGTCTACTGACGATTTAAGAGCAATAGAAGTTGTATTGGCTGATTATTTATTGATTGATTTACCTAAATTTCACAAATCACATACATTTTCAGTCACTTGAAATTATCGCGACACACAACATCAAGTGACCGAAAATTTCAATTGAATAAATCAAAGCTCTTGGGGTTAATAAGCATATTGAGCCAGCGTCGCAGACGGCGGCCCAACTTTAAACCAGCACTGGCTCAACGTCTAATGTTTGTTGGTATCGCTATATATCAGTTTGTTAACGTGGATCGTGGACTACATCTATATCTATCCATGCAAGTCTCCGTCTGCATCAAATATACATGATAATATAATCAATTATAAAGGATATATACTCTTGTGTCCATGAATAGGAGTCTATGGTGGTGAAAAGCACTGACCAATGCTTGGCTGACCCAGCTTCATGGGACGGGGTGGGGGGTCAGCCAGAGTTCAGTGGTATTGATCTATCGACTAGATGTCATCTCATACTAAATATGTCAGTCTCTAGGACGTGTCAAAAGTTCACATTCTACTGTCTGGGGGAATATCCCATAGGTTCTGTTTTAGCGTCCGGGGGTCATCTCATAAGTTCTGATTTAGTGTCTGGGGGTCGACTCATAGGTTATGTTTTAGTGTCTAGGGGTCGTCTCATAGGTTCTTTTTTATTGACTAGGGATCATCTCAAATGTTCTGATTTAGTGTCTGGGCGTCATCTCATAGGTTCTGTTTTAGTGGCTGGGGACCATCTCATAGGTTCTGTTTTTGTGTCTGGAGACCATCTCATAGGACCTGGTTTAGTGTCTGGGACCATTTCATATGTCCTGGTTTAATGTTTTGATCGGCTAATAAAACGGATTCTCGGGCGAAGGGTTGATGTGTTCGGATGTTCAGACATGTATTTTGTACGCCATTCAGGTATGTCACTAGGTAAGCACAGTTAATCACAGAGATAAGTACACACACATGACTATTATGATGTATGATACACAAACATAACTATTATGATGTATGATATACACACATGACTATTATGATGTATGATACACACCTATGACTATTATGATGTATGATACACACATGACTATTATGATGTATGATACACACATGACTATTATGATGTATGATACACACACATGACTATTATGATGTATGATACACAAACATAACTATTATGATGTATGATACACAATCATGACTATTATGATGTAGGATACACACACATGACTATTATGATGTATGATACACACACATGACTATTATGATGTATGATACACAAACATAACTATTATGATGTATGATACACACATGACTATTATGATGTATGATACACACCTATGACTATTATGATGTATGATACACACATGACTATTATGATGTAGGATACACACATGACTATTATGATGTATGATACACACATGACTATTATGATGTATGATATACACACATGACTATTATGATGTATGATACACACATGACTATTATGATGTATGATACACACACATGACTATTATGATGTATGATACACACACATGACCATTATGATGTATGATACACACACATGACTATTATGATGTATGATACACACACATGACTATTATGATGTATGATACACACACATGACCATTATGATGTATGATACACACACATGACTATTATGATGTATGATACACAAACATAACTATTATGATGTATGATACACAATCATGACTATTATGATGTAGGATACACACACATGACTATTATGATGTATGATACACACACATGACTATTATGATGTATGATACACAAACATAACTATTATGATGTATGATACACACACATGACTATTATGATGTAGGATACACACATGACCATTATGATGTATGATACACAATCATGACTATTATGATGTAGGATACACACACATAACTATTATGATGTATGATACACAAACATAACTATTATGATGTATGATACACACACATGACTATTATGATGTAGGATACACACATGACCATTATGATGTATGATACACACACATGACTATTATGATGTATGATACACAAACATAACTATTATGATGTATGATACACACACATGACTATTATGATGTAGGATACACAATCATGACTATTATGATGTATGATACACACACATGACTATTATGATGTATGATACACACACATGACCATTATGATGTATGATACACACACATGACTATTATGATGTAGGATACACAATCATGACTATTATGATGTATGATACACACACATGACTATTATGATGTATGATACACACACATGACCATTATGATGTATGATACACACACATGACTATTATGATGTATGATACACAAACATAACTATTATGATGTATGATACACACACATGACTATTATGATGTAGGATACACACATGACTATTATAATGTATGATGCACAATCATGACTATTATGATGTATGATACACAAACATAACTATTATGATGTATGATACACAAACATAACTATTATGATGTATGATATACACACATGATTATTATGATGTATGATACACACCTATGACTATTATAATTTATGATATACACACATGACTATTATAATGTATGATACACACACATGACTATTATGATGTATGATACACAAACATAACTATTATGATGTATGATACACAATCATGACTATTATGATGTATGATACACACACATAACTATTATGATGTAGGATACACAAATATGACTATTATAATGTATGATACACACATGACTATTATGATGTATGATATACACACATGACTATTATAATGTATGATACACAATCATGACTATTATGATGTATGATACACACACATGACTATTATAATGTATGATGCACACATGACTATTATAATGTATGATATACACACATGACTATTATGATGTATGATACACACACATGACTATTATAATGTATGATACACAATCATGACTATTATGATGTATGATACACACATGACTATTATGATGTATGATACACAAATATGACTATTATAATGTATGATATACACACATGACTATTATGATGTATGATACACACCTATGACTATTATAATGTATGATGCAAACATGACTATTATGATGTAGGATACACACATGACCATTATGATGTATGATACACACACATGACTATTATGATGTATGATACACACACATGACTATTATGATGTATGATACACACACATGACTATTATGATGTAGGATACACAAATATGACTATTATAATGTATGATACACACACATGACTATTATGATGTATGATATACACACATGACTATTATAATGTATGATACACAAATATGACTATTATAATGTATGATATACACACATGACTATTATAATGTATGATATACACATATGACTAATATGATGTCAGATACACACATGACTATTATGATGTATGATACACACATGACTATTATCATGTATGATACACACACATGACTATTATAATGTATGATACACAAAATATGACTATTATAATGTATGATATACACACATGACTATTATGATGTATGATACACACCTATGACTATTATAATGTATGATGCAAACATGACTATTATGATGTAGGATACACACATGACCATTATGATGTATGATACACACACATGACTATTATGATGTATGATACACACACATGACTATTATGATGTATGATACACACACATGACTATTATGATGTAGGATACACAAATATGACTATTATAATGTATGATACACACACATGACTATTATGATGTATGATATACACACATGACTATTATAATGTATGATACACAAATATGACTATTATAATGTATGATATACACACATGACTATTATAATGTATGATATACACATATGACTAATATGATGTCAGATACACACATGACTATTATGATGTCAGATACACACATGACTATTATGATGTATGATACACACACATGACTATTATACTGTATGATATACACACATGACTATTATGATGTATGGTATAGCTGATAAGCAGCACCCGATATTGTGCATGGCACAAAGTCCACCACTTACACATGTTACAGGTGTGTACCAGTGCCAGACAACAGCCGCACCAGATCACTGGCAATCTGTACTGAACACACTGCACAGTCATAATATCTGGATAAGAAAACAAATGCATTTATAAATTATCAAGTTACAAGGCGAGAGCATCAGGTATGCCTTAACATGTGTTAATATAGTTAATAATGTCGCAAAGTTTACTATGAATAAGGAAATGACGGAAACCCTCTGCCCTGTCCACATGGTAGAGAGGTGACCAACGCTACTCTATATCAAGGTAGTATGGATAATCTCACAGATTTTTCTTGATGAAGCAGTTGGAAGAAGTGATGATGGCAGAAGAAGGAGTAATGAAGATCACACCAAGTAATTACAGCCAGTGAAAGTGAGACATTCTGTTCTATGGCGTCAGCTGAACAGGTAGAAGTGACAGGTTCTGTGACGTCAGATAAACAGGTAGAGGAGACAAGTTATGTGGCGTCAGATAAACAGGTAGAGGTGAAAGAGGTGAGTAGGATCCGCGTACACGTCCAGAACAAAATGAATGTACGTGGACTGGTTGTTCACCATCAGCGTGTTTATGTTGTACATTATTCAGGTTTGACAATGTACTGTTATACACCAGATGGTTCACTGAGTCACACATACGAGCATGAAGGTGGAGCTGACATTAGAGTTACTGGAATGAGTCTGATGATGGATGGTGACACAGCCATGCTGGTTGTTAGTGACCTCGTTAATAGAGCTCTTGTTTTCATCAGGATCATTGACGATGTCACTATGGAGCACCACCACACGCAACAGCTGCATTATTGTCCTTTTGGATCATATCATGAGACAGGTCATTTGATGGTGTGTGATCCTCTCAACCACAAGATTCACTGCTACAGGAATGACGGACAGACACTGGCCATCATCAACCTGCCTGTAAATGTCAAGCCGATGTGGGTAACACGTTATGATGACGGGGACCAGTATGTCGTCAGTGACTGGAAAAATAAACAAGTTCTGGTGATTGATAATAACGGACAGGTGAAGACACATTATAAAGGTGATATACACAGTGTGAAGCTGGGTATACCCCAAGACGTCATCACTGACCCTCACAGAGGTGTCCTGATTGCTGACAGTGGGAAGAATCAGGTGCTGCTGCTGAGGAGGACAGGAGATGTGGTGAGGATACTGGATGAGCACGTGAGATCACCACTCAGCATGTATCTGGACACAGACCACCACAGACTGTATATTTCTGGTACAGTCCAGCGTAATGAAGAGCATGTGTTTGTATTCAATTATACACTCATCACACTCAGCTAGATAGGAAAATGGAAATATACTATTAACTACTGGTTATGCCATAATAACAACTATACATGAAATGAGAAATATAACAACCACTGAAATCTGCAAACGCGATTAAAAAATAAATATAATGGTAAAATCTACAACATATTTAGACAGGAGAAAATTGTGACTTTTCAAGTAACAATAATGTTTGGACTAGGTTTTATGAGTTTTTGTCGGCCATTTTGAATTTTGTTGGGTTATTTTTATTATGACAGACATAGGTTTTTAGCAGCCATTTTGAATTGGAATTGCATATTTCAAACTTCAGCATTCGGACTTCAACATCATTGAAACAACATCGATCCATACATAGTGATCCAGAAAATCCTGAATAAAAGAAATGAGAAGTGATGTAGATACATGTGTCAAATGTTATAATTAGAGATTGTTTAAGACCGAATTAATGTTTGAAAACTATTTAACAGATTTGCCTGATGCACTGAAATACAATGTATGTCAATTTAGTACTGCAAACCATAAATTACCATAGAAACAGGTCGTTATTCAATAAGTCCAAGAAATGACAGGGTATGTTAAATGTGTAATGATGGTCAACTGGGGGACAAATGTTCTCAGCTTCGGACGAATACTTAACATAACAATAAAATTACACTTGTTAATGTAGCTGAATTTATTGAATGTGAACTTGATATGTATATCATTAGACATTTTCATTTGTAACCATCATTTGTTCGGCATTGTGTACTGCTCATATGGTTTGGAGAAATAAAATGAAATGAAATGAATCGGGCTTTAGGCCACCTTTGTGCACATATAGGCTAAACTGGGCTAGGAGGACCTCCTGAGGATGGTGAGATGATTGAGATGATACTGTCCTCCAGACACAGGATTCGAAATTCGAGCCCTGGCGGTCTGAGGCCGAGCACGCTACCTCTCGGTCACGGAGGCTCCCCACAATACTGACTTTCACACGTGGATGGGGAAGAAACATTTTTGATTCTTTCAAACCGCCGAGACCGGGAACCGAACCCCGAACTCTGGCGTGAAAGGCAGCGGTGCTAACCACTACCCTAGGGCTCCCGCCCTGGAGAAATAAATATCTTGTATAAAATCTTGTGTTGCATCAGAAGGAAAGTTGTCTGACTTCTTTGTAAGCAATGTTGGTGTACACTGGGTGAAAATTGGTCACCTCTACTCTTCTTTATTTATGTATTTATGTAAAATGCTTAATACTGAAAATGTACTCACTTTACTTGTGTTACTCTATGCCGATGCCACACTAATTTTAGCTGATTCATCCGAAAATTGACAAAAATCTTTACATAATTTATCTCTCTATTGTTAATAGTGGCATTTAATTTTATCATATCCTCTAAACGTAAACTTAAACTTAGAAGCAATTTTCAGTACGGTAATATAAAAAGTTGAAATAGTCCACAACTTTAAGTATCTTGGTATAGTTTAATGGAAAAAAATGCGAATTCGAATGCTGAGGTACAGCCTAATTGTATAAATTGCTAGATCCTTTTAGTTCCAAATTGAATTGTAACTTTTACTTTTTGTATCATCTTCATCACAAAAAACACTTTTCTTCACATTGGTTGCTATATAGACAGAAGATGTTGAATGATGCTGGGTTTCGTAATATATATGGATAAGAAAAGAGATTAGTGAAAGTACCCGGCTCAATGTGAACGTTAAGCAAAGACTACTAGACCAGTATATACAGAAATGGAGAAGTGATGTAGATACAGGTGTCAAATGTTATAATCTAAGATTGTTTAGGACCGAATTTATGTTTGAAAACTATTTAACATATTTGCCTGATGCACTGAAATACATTGTATGTAAATTTAGTAATGCAAACCAAAAATTACCCATAGAAACAGGTCGTTATTCAAGAATTCCAAGAAATGACAGGGTATGTTAAATGTGTAATAGTTGTCACCTGGGGGACGAATTCCACTTTTGCTTGGAATGTCCTGCCTTAAAAGAATTAGGAATTATATTTTTACCCGCAAATATATATAAGAGACCAAATTTTATCAGCTTCAGACGAATACTTAACATAAAGAATAAAATCACACTTGTTAATGCTGCTGAATTTATTGAATGTGGACTTGATATGTATACTCATTAGACATTTGTATTTGTAACCATTATTTCTTCGGCAATGTGTAGTGTTCATATGGTTTGGAAAAATAAATATCTTGTATCTTGTAAATGACCAATATAGTCAAGCAGAATATTCATGCAGAAGCTTATATTTTGTTTGACTTGTGTTCAGCAGAGTCTAGAGTCATCATTTCAACCGGGAGAAGACCTTGCTAAACTTATATATACCAGGTTTCAAGGGAATTCTGAAAAAAATTAAGTAAAAAAAAATTAGTCGCCAGCTGGCGGTCATTTTGATTATCGGTGGTAAGCTGAAAATCTAACCAGTTCATCTACCCACTCATGGGTGACTTCACATAAAAATTGGAGAGATCCAATAATTATTTTTCAAGTTATGGCGTTAAGAATTTTAAATATTTACATAAATTATGAATTCAATCTGTTGGATCATGTTGGTGTAGCAGCCAAAGCCAGCGAATTCGGCTGATGGCAGCGGCGGCGGAGACGGCGGCGCACGAAGGGAGCGACAATACTCAACGGGGAGTAAAAACGACATAAAAACGACATTGCTGCGATTACGCTGTGACTGCGATGTGCATCAGCTGCGTGTAGGAGTCTTACGATACTTGCAACACATGCAAACAAATGTGCAGCCACACTTTAACTGAGACATGTCAGGACACCAGTGTGTATATGCCACAAATCAGGTACGAACCAGGTATCGACAGTTTGTGCCCCGTCGTGCCTAAAATTCGCACACGTGTGAAGGCACCATAATATATCTATATTGATAAATTGCAAATATAGTCTGTGTGTAGAATGTTAAGAATCAGTTTGACCTTGCAGGAAACGATCCAAATAAGTTTGTAGTTGATTTTATTACCATCGAATAGGTCCACGCTTCTTTGTTATAGCTTCAGTAAGATACGACGCCTGCACACGAAGAAATGAAAATATCGAAAATGTTTTTTCGTTACCCATTTGTATGTAGAATATAGCAAATGGAGTATACAGCAACCAAAAGCATAAAATTGCCACAGTGATCACACATATAAATTAAAGCTTTACATTCACGTAATACTTTTTGGATTCAATATTAAATTTGAAGCTTTAGTGGGGCCTATCATAACGTTGGGGGCTAGATGGGTTATCAAGAGCATTCAATTTAGAAAGTTTTACAACTAACTCTGCCAAACGAAAATAATTATGTGAATACATTCCTTTCACAAATTCGTTTTATCTGCTAGTCCAGCTGATTAAAAAACTGATTGATCAGAATTTTTACCTCAATTTTTGTGTTTTTCTTTACATATATATAACAGTCACTCCGAAACAGCATCATCCACCATTACATTTCAAATACTATTTTCAGTATACTGTAGATCAGCACCACTTATAACAAAAACAATCTCGGACCTTATTGTGGAAAACCTATCCATTCCGCGAAATAGTGATACATAATTGTATTAAGTGGTATTATGGACCGGGAGCCCCAGGGTAGTGGTTAGCACCGCTGCCTTTCGCGCAGGAGCTTGTTTCCCTGTCTCGGCGGTTAAAAAAACAAAAAATGTTTCTTCCCCATCCACTTGTAAAACTCTATATTGTGGGGAGCCTCCGTGACCGAGAGGTAGCGTGCTCGGCCTCAGACCGCCAGGGCTCGAATTTCGAATCCTGTGTCTGGAGGGCTTTATCATATCACCATTCTCAGGAGGTTCTCCTGGTCCACTTTAGCCTGTATGTGCACAAAAGTGGCCTAAAGCCCGATTCATCTCATTTTTTAAGTGGTATTTTGAAATTATGCATAAATAAATAACGACACGTGAATATGTACTTTCAAACTAAAATGCTATAGAAAAATTGTTTATATGTTTTTAAAAATTATTTTATATATATGACTATATAATTATGTTATTTGATCTTTGAAGTTTATTACCAATATTTTGTCATGCGAATTATGTAATTATTTCAATTGTCTATTAAATCATATAGTGATAAACCACCAAAATTCTCACGTATTTCTAACTCATATACTAAGTTATTTCATAGTTTTTAGAGCTGTATAGATGTAGAGGTAGTAGGCCTATACATTGGTAGTATTGAAAAATCGTTGTGTAGACTAAATATGATTATAAATGACAATGATAATTGTGTTTTAGAGCGTTGGCGAAAATACCCAGAATGTAATTGTACAGAGCACACAATTGTTCATCTTTGGTAAGTATGGGTTTATTTACACCAATTATCCTATTCCATTCATGATTCCGTCATTTTACGGTCTCTAGCGTCTGTAATACTAACCACTGAGTAACGTCAAGTTGCATGATAGCCTGCAGCGCATTAGTAGTCACGGTGGTGTTAAAACCCTTTTAGCCTCGAACTCTGTTCTACTTTTTCTTTTATTTGTGTGATTTAGTATGACAAAAACTTTTTTAAAGCCTAGGATAGGACCTTCTTGAGAAATTATACATCGCCATCCACATCAGAATCAAATGTAATCTCTAGAATGCTATGGAATTATTTGAAGGATATGTCAATTTTCTTTAATTTGTCGCCTATGTACTTTAATTCATCTTCATCCACTACAAGTCTAGAGTCGCGGCTTGTTGTAGGTGCCCGTTTTATAGTTAGCAAAAGTCACCCTCCACAACATGTTATACCCAGTATGCCCAACTCGCTTCACCGCAGACCCGGCGACACTGACCGCCATTTTATGTACCCAGACAGTAATCTGTGTGAAAACCACATACGGAAAAACTGGGGTGTCATGAGTGCCCATTAAAACCAGGCCTTTTTCAACTGGCGAAATCGAGTGATCATATTAGAACTCATTTATTTAAACATGGAGGTCTCTGTGTCTCTGTGCATTGCGATGTCATCAGGGTAAATATGTTACAGGTTAGCAAGCATTACATATATGACCATGGCAAAAAAGGAGATCAGTGTCCATTGTCGAGGACGAAACAGACCTGTTGGTTCTGATGCTGCACGACCTCAGTCCCAGCCACCATGACATCATCCTTCAGACAGCCAGTAAGATCATCAACATCCACACCCTGCAAGACCACATAAACCCTGACGTTGCAGCTTCCTTGCTCTTTCTACACGCTCTCACAGGATGCGACACTGTGTCCAGACAATATGGCATAATAAGGTGATGGCAATGGGCAAATGTGACAAACTCAAAGATCATGCCATGGTCAGGCCTCTCTGGAAGTTTTGTACAGTTGTAAGCCTGGACATAGCCTTGACTTTGAGAGAGCAGCTAGGTTCATCAGCAAGGTAGCTTCCAGATCGATGTATCCCCCCCCCTGAATCCCTCCCACCCACCTGTGATGCAGCCAGGTACCAAAGCTACCGAGTGTACCACCAGGTTCAGACCATTCTGGGCAATGATCTTGACCCACAAAGGTCAGAATGTTGAGAGGCTCAAACCAGTAAAGATGCGGGGGGATCCTGCTCCAGCATCTTTGCTGAAGCTTGTAAAATGCAACTGCCACAGCAAGTTTGACAAAAACAGCTGCTCCTGTCAGAAAAATGGACTGTTGTGTTGTTTGGCTTTTGGTCACTGCAAGGGTATTACCTGCAACAATGCTGCGGTGAACAATGAAGCCGAACATCTCGATTAATAGACTTAATCTGCTCCAGGTGACATTATCTTCCAAGATATCGAAGATTAGTTATTTGAAGGAAAAAAATGACTTCCTTGCATCAGAAGCACCAGTTTGGATACTTTATTTGTATTTCTAGCATTAAAGGCAAAAAATGGTGGCGGCCATCTTGGATTTTGGATTTTTGGTTTTAGCACCACGCAGATCGTGGTAGATTTTTTATCCTGGCTAGTAAAGCTTATTTCCAACCATAATCAGTTGAAATACTGAATGAAGCAATTTTGTTGAACTTTTTTTTAGGCTTTATTAACTGGACTATATCGCCCCCCATTTTTTTCTGGTCCATCGTTCATATCATTCACAGGAGTCCCCTGATCCAAATGGTAGAGTAGTGGGGGTGTCAATTATAAATCGAGATGTGAATAATATAAAATTTGATGAAGCAGAATGGCGGACATTTTGAATTTCTCATTGTCCTTATTTCAGGTCATTTTAAGACCCCTTCCAATCGATTCAGCACCCTTATTATTACTTTTTTTCTGGTATTTTAATCACCGGCTATGACATTTCAATGACATTACAATGCTATCACAGTATATTGTGATTGTACGGCATTATAACACCAAGCAATAAACGCTTATCTTTACATTCTACGTCTTCACAATGATTTTAGAGAATTGTAATTAACGGTGGTAAACAAGTCTATTAATTTCAATATAAAACAGGCTGTTGTTCATGTTAATCCTTAGCAGGCCATTTATCTAGTGTAATTAAACCCTCAGGTGCTGAGTTATGGCGTTTAAATTTTGTTGTGGGTCGCGGTAGCGAGACACCATTTCAAGTGGGTGAAACTCACAATTTTTGCACAATTTGAATCAATGCTAATCTACGATTTTAATGCTAATTTATTCTTTATTTTTTCTTGTTAGAAAGTCAAATAATGGAAAGCCCAAGAACGGCTACAATAATTACCTCACTGTTGCAGGTTTCTGAATAGGGGCTTAAGTGTATATGTCTCGTTAAACCAATATTGATGGACCAGCGTTGCAGATCACTTGATGAATTGTATGTTTGTGTCTTGGAAACAACAGCCATCATTTGTTTGCGTCGTGATATCAAATACCGTCACGTGTGGCATATATTACAGTTTATGTTTTCGCGGTCCTTGAAGCAACATAACTTTCTGACCCGTAGCAGACACTGACAGCCATACATGACAGAAGACATTAATGCCATAATTATGAGCCTGAGAAAGTCTCAAGTAGGTCCAAGCAAATAATACAGCAGAACAACAGTTAACTCTTTCAAGGCTAAGTACGACTATGCAGTCTGTCCGACGGTGGAGGATGGTCCAAAATGAAAGTTAGCTTTTCCGTATCCAGTCAGTCAATTCTCAAGCGATTGTCACACAATTTTGTTACCATTCTTATCTAGTCATTTGTCAACAACCCTGATAAGGTCGCGAAATTCCATGATTTAGCATTTCAAATGTTTGACCATTTGACATGTAACGCAATTCTGAGAATAATAGTACATGTCGCTATGTAGCATATCAAAATTTTGGGCCAGGTTCTTGTTGATTTTGATTGATGATGATTTCTCACATCTATTTATCCCAACTGAACAAATAAAAACTGTTTCCATTTTTTTCCTTCGCCCAATAATAAAAAATCCAAGATGGCCGCCGCTGATAAGCAAAAATCAGGTTTCAAAAAGTGTACACCAAAATTCGGAGCAAAGTTCCGTTTTTCAGATTTCAGCCCAGGCTTAATAGACATATTTTCATGAAAGGCTGCAATATTCTTTCATTAAAAACTATGAATTACATTAATAAAAATAAATAACACTCATTTTTAAGCATACACATATCTGGGTTCAGAAAACATAGGCCAGATACTGATATGTCCAATAACTACGATTTATTATGGCATTTCCTTTGACCATGTTGACTAGTTTGTTTTGTTCATTTTGATTATTTTATAATAAAAAAACATGCTTAAGCGTGTATGGAGAGACGATTATTTAATCTACTGCAGCGCGTGATGTATTATTAAACCAATAATTTAATTATCTTTTATATGCTATATCGGGTGTGCTGATTGGTTAATCAGAAAATCAATGACATACGCTCACGTAACCCTACCCCCTAATCCTAGACATGTTTGGGGGTACCCCCATAAACCGGTCAAAATATAAAGTTCGTCTTTATTTGTTACTGGTAACATCTCATGGCATGCTTGGGATATATCAAAGCTTGAAAACAAGTTGGTGTGGGGTGGGTGAAGGGGAGGGGGGGGGGTGCACGATGGCCAACTCTACATCCCTACATTGTATGGTGCCCGTTAAAATCACCCAGTAGCATGAAGATAAATCACAGTAGCCTTACATACAATAATTATGTATAGTGTATTGTCTGGTTGCATATGTTGAACTTATATATGAACTGTATCTCACTTTAAAAAGAACCATAGCTTGTGTCTGTGTTTCATTTCTGGCGAAATACATGCCGATTATAGACAATTTTGTCCTCAGTGGCGGCCATTTTGAATTTTTATCTAACCACTAGAGGGAAAAAAATGGAAACATTTTTTTTGTTGATATATGAGTTGTATATTAGTGGAAAAAAACATTCATGCAAAATCAACATGAACATGACACAGAATTACACACTGACATATGCTATACATTGGAATGAAGTTAATGGGTTTATACATGTTATAAAGGAGCGTCATAGATAGACATTTACTACAAGTCAAATGGTCTAACTTTTGAACTATACAATTTTTTTTGCGAAAGTTCATGATCGATGCCAAATAACTAGGAAATTATGGTTTACAAAATTTCATGAAAATCGCTTGAGAATTGACTGAGAAGATACCGAGAAGCTAAGTTTCATTTTGGACCAGCTTCCACCTTCGGAAAGACTATAGTCATCTTTCATCCATTTGATTAGCCGTTAAATTACAGTCATAGGAATAAAATGTGTGCTAAGCATCATAATTTGCAAATGTTTAGTTTTAAATTTTCCCCCTCTTGAAGTTGTGAGTCGTTGTAGCGAGACACAACTTGAAGTGGGTGAAAATTTAAATGATTTAATTCATCATATTAAGGGTAAGTACAGGCAGTGAACCATCCACTCTGTATCTGTCACGTGTAATGTAAAGAACAGAATATGGGAATTTAAAGATTAGCATATGGAATTGTTCACTTTGGTCTGAACCCCCTCAGGAGGCTCTCTCGGCCCAGTTTACCATTATGTGCACAACAGGACCATTAAGCCCTCCTGGTCCAGTTAAGTCTATATGTTTACAACGGTGGCCTGAAACCCTGTATTTATTAGATTCTTCGACCTCACAATGATTTTGGAGTAGCAATTCGTGGCCTGTACCCCGCTCATATATTTGACCTGAGGTCAAACAGACATGAAATCACGAGAGGAGCCCAATGTACGTAGAATCAGGTTTGAGGGAAGGGGGTAGTTGGCTATGTCGCATTCAGCTGTAACCACAAAAACACGAGAGTTTGAGCCGATGCTGGTGTAAGGTTGGGCCAGCGTTGTAGACATTTTTTAGACGTTTTTTTGTCACAGAAATATATATGCACACGAATATATACAAGAAGGGTAACTTTTAAAATTACTTGGAAATACACATGGCATCTAGATTTAAAATCAAGATACACAGAAAGTAAAGTGCTGTTCTGACAATGTCGCCAAATGCTTTTGTAAAACCAACACAACCTTTATACAGACACTCTGTTTATCTATGATAGCACATAATAATATAAATATATTATCACATCATAATATATTATAAATAGATAATTATCTGTTGTTCGGGTGTTACCTTAAAGCCAGCCTGATATGGATCATCATTATTACATATGTCATTTTAAAGGACAGTTTATTATTAAGTATATGTTCAAATCATTCTCCAATACATGACATAGCTCTTTCTGATCAATTTGAATACCTATGTTATGGGTCTACGGCCATTAAAAATATGTTTCTCTTACAGCACGGGGAGCGACTTTAGTCGTCATAATCTGACGTCTGTAGACGTCAGATTATGACGACTGAAGTCTCCCCGCGCTGTAAGGGTTAACGGCATTGCCATATGTATATATAAGAACCTATCTGTCCCCCGACCTAAAAATACAAAAAATACATGACATTGTTATTTTACATAGTAGAAGAGAGCCACTCTGGATAGCGTAGAAAACTACAAAATATAAACAAATTTATATCTTGTTATTAGATTATATTTGGACACTTACAATCACTACATGGGAACAATAACCACGCACACACACACACACACACATATATATATATATATATATATATATAGCCTATATATCAGACCTGGGTTCAATTCCGAAATTGATCTGAAATTAGACCTAATTCCAAGTCTAATTCCAGGGATTGGAATGGGAATTAACTGTTAAGGAATTGAATTGGAATTATTAAAAAATAGGTGGATTTAAAAAAGGAATTGAATTTTTAATTTTTTCAAAAAATCTCAACACAAATGCAAGAACATCACATTGTAGTGGAGGAGGGAATCAGTTATTGTGAAGGTTGCACTGGCCTGTCAGCCTGTCACGGAGGTGTGTGGGGTATTAAAAACATCAGACCGGTCGTTGTTATCTGAAAGCGACAGCGCACTCCCAGTAAAATTGATACATTCACGCGGTGTTGTTTTAGTGTTGTCAACACAGAATGTCTCTATTAATACACTTTCAATTATTAGCGATGCATATCGATATGAAGATATGAAGTCCGTCTTAACCTTCTTTGGTGAATTATTTTCTCTTGCTCCTTCAAATGAATAAAAGTATTTCTATTGATGAAATTGAATTAAGTTTCTATTGAATTACTGACGCAATGTCCAGCTTCAAATGACGAAAAACACTAGCCTTTTAAATTGAAAAACAGGACATCTATATTTTATCAATTTCAGTGTTTTTTATTCGGATTGAAACTTGCTTGAAACCTATAGATAGGAAGGGTATTCCCCCTGTCCAGGGCAGGGGGAATACCCTTCCTATCTATGCGGTTTATCAATTTCAGTAGTATTTTATTCGGATTGAAACGTGTTTGAAACCGTCAATATATGGACGAGGGTTAAATAGAATAACCGAGTAGATCACATTTCATCGCCGAATACGACTCATATTTAATGATGATTATTTTCCAGTATTGCGTTGTATAAGTGTCAGAGAACCATATATCAGCAGATCCGTGTTCGTCATCTGTAGTGTACCGCTCTTCTACATTAAATCCCGTGACGATATCTTGCCATATCACGTCATTGCTTGATGTTTTCACATCCACCATGGTAGGACGCTGTACAGGATTGTCACATCTTCTTTTAATGTAAACACCGCTCACCATGTATTTATCTGGTAAGCTGATTTTTAGCCATGGATCTCCTTCGGATGAGCCGGCTGCCCAGGTGCAGGGGAAGTCAAAATAGGCGTCTACACGAGCTCTATAAGCATTATGAACTCCTAATGAGGCTGATGCACTGTATACAGAATCCGGTAAGGTGTAATTAGCCACTAAATGCACGTCTGGTGTGATACGGCTATATTCCTCAGCCACATAGTCGATCCCATTTCCAACAATCAATTTGCGTCCGTAACGAAATCCTTGAAAGTGCCTATGAAACATCTGCCATTCAGTCCATTGATAATCGGGGACCGTTGACGTAGAGGGCTTGTCAATGCGACAATAACACTGATAATGTAGACTGTTGATTGTCATGAGAGGCATACACGTCTTTATGTCACCTTCTGCACATGACAAGGTAGATCCATAACATCCTGATAAACCAAATCTCTCTATCTTCATCTCATCCCTCTGGCTGTGTATTTCACACACCAGACGCTGAGTGTGGAGATCCACGTCTTTACATCGCCTGTATATATCTCTAGTCAGTATTACACCTGTTGGGTAAGTTGATAATTCAACAAGAGAAATGACTAATATCAAAAGAAAAAACATAATTTGCGCTAGTTCCGTCATTCTGTGTAAGTACTTATAATGTGGTTTTCGTGAAATGACACGAATCCATAGCTATCCAGAGGAAAAGATGGCATTCCCGGTCAATACGTGTGTTTGCACGTCTATCAATACAGTGTATGTGATATCGATAGGCCTACATTATAAATTATGTCATCCGGTTGCTGGGTATTTTATCCCCTTTGAAGTTTACTCCCAATGTAAACACAGCGCCTGTAAAATGGACAGGAAACACTAAATTATAAAATGAACACATATTGTTACAATAACCCTTGTCCAGCTGAATTGTTTGTTAATATTTGTCATTGATTTGAAGCTGGAATGCTTACGAAATTCAAGCTTCAAATGACGAAAAATATTCTCCAATTGAAGCCGTACAAGGATTAGGCCTAACTTTAGACTTTTTTTTTTTAATACCAAAAATGTTTCAAAAAAAAAATGATATTTTACTCTTTTCGATGGTTTAAATCCAGTAGGCCTTTTTGTTGAGGATTTGAAGCTCTGTGCGTGAAGCTTAAAACAAGTACTATTTTTTTTACTCCATGGCTGTGAAACACCAGATTTAAACCTTAGAATGTCGCTTCAAGTGTTTTTGAAACCATTTTTACAATGACCCAAATACTAGTTCTAGATTGCAATTTAATCAATTTTATAGGCGTTTTAAAAGTGAAAAAAAGATGCAAACAGATAATATAGATATAAATAAAGTACAGAATATTACCATGGAAACCAAAGGGTTTTTTTGCAATTTGAAATCATCTTAAATGTTTTACTTGACTCTTTCCGCTTCATTTAAATACCTGTGTTATGGGTCTACGACCATTATATAAAAACATTTATATCAGTGCGGTGATCGGCTTTAGACGTCAGAATCTGGCGTCATAGACGTCAGATTCTGACGTCAATAGACGATCACCGCGTTCAAAGGGTTTAGGAACGTTCAAGAAGTATTGTATGTAGGCCTACAATTAAAAACACGTTTAATAAATATTAGTAAAGATAACATAATTTAGTAGTTGAAATATAGTTGTAAATTATATGTAAGAACAGATATTTATTTGAAACATGGATCCTCAGTATAGACCTATTGCTCTACAAACGTCACATATTGAGCTCGGCTTTCCGCGAATTCAGACCATGTGGAAATAGCTGAGCTGATCGATTGATTGACTGATTGTTATCCCCTTGACGTTATGAATTCTGAATGACTTATGGCACAGGCGAGACTGAGTAAGAAATCATGGCGATGATCCACTGTTGGCGTACCGCTGGCCCAAACTCCACCCTCCTCAGTGGTGGATCCGGGGGGGGGGGGGGGGGAGAGTAGTCAAAACTTGACTTTATTGTTATCTAAAAATCGATAAAAATTGCCAAAATATCGGTATTTCACACACACAATTTACGATGGCTTCCTTTGATTTTTCACTCTTGTTGATTCTCACAACAGTCACGTATATTCCAGACATGGTCTTAAGCATAATTCTATTTTGATTTAACTGTTTGGCTGTATATCAGCGTATTTAATAAGTGTCAATCATAACGTGTTCCATAATGTGTGCATCTGTATTATGCAGAAAACACATGAATGAATGGGGTTTTAGGCCTTCTTTGTGCACATATTAACTGAGCCAGGAGAACCTTGTGAGGATGGTGAGATGAATGCGATGACACTGACATCCAGACACATGCAGATTCGAAATTCGAACTATGGCGGTCTGAGGTCGAGCTCGCTACCTCTCGGTCACGGAGGCTCCCCACAATATTGAATTTTCACAAGTGAGCGGGGAAGAAACTTACGTTTCTTTGGAATCTGAATTGCAGAGCGAGGGATGCACCCGCGATTTCCGTCTTTCCAGGCATAGCAGGCAGCATTAACCACTGCAACAAGCCCCCGCCCTTGTATATGTCAACCTTTGAAAATAATTAAAGCCCGTATGATGCATAATCACAAGTTGATTTACTCTGGTTTGATTCTGTGAATTGATACAATAATTATTGTACAATATAGAACAAATATACATAAAATAATTCTAGTTAATTTTGTATGTACACATTTACAATTAATTCGGTGTTGTTTGTGATAGAAAGATATGCAATTGAAATAACACCCTATTATTAACTGTTCAGTTAAAAACACAACAACGCGAACGTGAGCGAGAATTCGCGTCCGCGATTATCAAACACACTTTTTAATCATACCCAAAACACACAGAAGGCGATTTTTTCGCGCGTTTTTCCGGTTTCGCAAAGAAAGCAAGACAGTTCGCGTCGAATTTCCATCGAATTCCTCGCCTCATATACATGCTACCGTCATGTTGGTTCAATGGCGAAACAGGCGTGCCAAATCGTTTCGCGTATCTCAGGCAGCACATCCCAGCAAACACGATTTAACATTCCGGAAATTACTTAAATCACCTTAAGTCACCGAAAATTTGAATAGCTCGGAGCTCTTGAAGTTAAAACGCATATTGGGGCAGCGTCGCAGACATAAACCCTTACTAAGCTGATATATATCTTGTATAAACCATGGAGACCAAAGGGTTTGTTCAATTTGAAATCATCATCTTAGTTACCTCTTTCCGCTTCATTTGAATACCTATGTTACGGGTCTACGACCATTATAAATGTTTTACTCTTTAGACGTCAGATTCTGACGTCTAAAGTCGCTTCCCGCGCTGTAAGGGTTAGACCAACATTATGGATGTTCAATGGCGAAACAGGCGTGCCAAATCGTTTCGCGTATCTCAGGCAGCACATCCCAGCAAACACGATTTAACATTCCGGAAATTACTTAAATCACCTTAAGTCACCGAAAATTTGAATAGCTCGGAGCTCTTGAAGTTAAAACGCATATTGGGGCAGCGTCGCAGACATAAACCCTTACTAAGCTGATATATATCTTGTATAAACCATGGAGACCAAAGGGTTTGTTCAATTTGAAATCATCATCTTAGTTACCTCTTTCCGCTTCATTTGAATACCTATGTTACGGGTCTACGACCATTATAAATGTTTTACTCTTTAGACGTCAGATTCTGACGTCTAAAGTCGCTTCCCGCGCTGTAAGGGTTAGACCAACATTGGCTCCAGGTCTAATGTTTGCTAGGCCCGTATTCTCGTACAAGTTACGATATATCGTAGGCTTCTGATTGGTCGAGATGGCCATCTCGACCAATCAGAAGGCTATGATATATCGTAACTTGTACGACAATACAGGCCATGTTATCGCTATAAATTATCAGTATGTTAACGTGAACCATGGATGCTGGACTACATCTATATCCATCCATGCAAGTCTCCGTTTGCATCAAATATACGCGATAATACAATCAATTATGAAAGATATAGCTTGTGTCCATGAATAGGAAACTATGGTGGTGGGAAGCACTGATCAAGGCTGAGCTGATCCAGTCTCATGGGAGGCGGTGAAGGGGGGGGGGGGCATCCAGAGTTCAGGGGTATTGATCTATCGACTGGATGTCATCTCATACTAAATATGTCAGTCTCTAGGCCGTGTCACCGTGTCATAAGTTCACATTCCACGGTCTGGGGGAACATCTCATCGGTTCTGATTGAGTGTCTGGGGGTCATCTCATAGATTCTGTTTTAGTGTCTGGGGGTCATCTCATAGGTTCTGTTTTGCTGTTGTAGTGTCTGGGGGTTATCTCATAGGTTCTGATTTAGTGTCTGGGGTTATCTCATAGATTCTGTTTTAGTGTCTGGGGGTCATCTCATAGGTTCTGTTTTGCTGTTGTAGTGTCTGGGGGTTTTCTCATAGGTTCTGATTTAGTGTCTGGCGGTTATCTCATAGATTCTGTTTTAGTGTCTGGGGGTCATCTCATAGGTTCTGATTTAGTGTCTGGGGATCATCTCATAGATTATGTTTTAGTGTCTGGGGATCATCTCATAGGTTCTGATTTAGTGTCTGGGAGTCATCTCATAGGTTCTGTTTTAGTGTCTGGGGTTCATCACATATGTTCTGATTTAGGTATCTGGGAGTCATCTCATAGGTTCTGATTTATTGTCCGGGGTCATCTCATAGGTTCTGTTTTAGTGTCTGGGGGTCATCTCATAGGCTCTGATTTAGTGTCTGGGAGTTATCTAAAAGGTTCTGATTTAGTGTCTGGGGGGTTATCTCATAGGTTATATTTTAGTGTCTGGGGACCATCTCATATGTCCTGGTTTAGTGTCTGGGGGTCACCTCATATGTTTTGGCTTAATGTCTGGGGGACCATCTCATAGGTCCTGGTTTAGTGTCCCAGGGGTCATTTCATATGGCTTGGTTAGTGATTTGATCGGCTAATAAAACGGATTAAAAACAACTGTAGTGTTTCGCGGACAAATGGTTGATGTGTTAGGATGTTCAGACATGTGGTTTATACACCATTCAGGTGTGTCACTAGATAAGCACTGTTAATCACAGAGATAAATCTACACACACATGACTATTATGATGTATTATGATATAGCTGATAAGTAGCTCTCGATATTGTGCATCGTACATTGACAGGTAAATACACTACATGAGGGTAATATTATCAAAGTCCACCACTTACAAGTGTGCACCAGTGCCAGGCAACAGCCGCATCAGATCACTGACAATCTGTACTGAACACACTGCACAGTCATAATATCTGGGTAAGAAAACAAATGCATTCATAAATTATCAAGTAACATGGCAACAGCATCAGTTATGCCGTAACAGAGAAGTTGATATAGTTAATAATGTCACAAAGTTTACAATGTAGAAGGAAATGACGGAAACCCTCTGCCCTGTCCATAGGGTAGAGAGGTGACCAACGTTACTCTATATCAAGGTGTGTGGATAATCTCACAGATTTTTCTTGATGAATCAGTTGAAAGAAGTGATGATGGCAGAAGAAGGAGTAATGAAGGGTAGATCACAGAAACATAGATATATTGTCTGTTCTACAGAAAAATGTGCTCAACCCAGTCTGAAATACTGTAAGCAATGTGAATTTCTCTGTCAGCAATGTTATGATGATCATAGCAATTATAGAATCACTAGATCACACCAAGTAATTACAACCATTGAAAGTGAGACATTCTGTTCTATGGAGTCAGATGAACAGGTAGAGGTGACAGGTTCTGTGACGTCAGATAAACAGGTAGAGGAGACAGGTTCTGTGGCGTCAGATAAACAGGTAGAGGTGAAGGAGGTGAGTAGGATCCGCGTACACGACCAGGACAAAATGAATGTGAGAGGACTGGTTGTTCACCATCAGCGTGTTTATGTGGTACATTATTCAGCCTTGACAATGTACTGTTATACACCAGATGGTTTATTGAGTCACACGTACGAACATGAAGGTGGAGCTGACATTAGAGTTACTGGAATGAGTCTGATGATGGATGGTGACACAGCCATGCTGGTTGTTAGTGACCTCGTTAATAGAGCTCTTGTCTTCATCAGGATCATCGACGATGTCACTATGGAGCACCACCACACGCAACAGCTGCATTATTGTCCTTTTGGGTCATATCATGATAGAGAGCATTTGATGGTGTGTGATCCTCTCAACCACAAGATTCACTGCTACAGGCATGACGGACAGACACTGGCCATCATCAACCTGCCTGGAAATGTCAAGCCGATGTGGGTAACACGTTATCGTGACGGTGACCAGTATGTTGTCAGTGACTGGAAAAATAAACAAGTTCTGGTGATTGATAATAACGGACAGGTGAAGACACATTATAAAGGTGATATACACAGTGTGAAGCTGGGTATACCCCAAGACGTCATCACTGACCCTCACAGAGGTGTCCTGATTGCTGACAGTGGGAAGAATCAGGTGCTGCTGCTGAGGAGAACAGGAGATGTTGTGAACATACTGGATAAACACGTGCGATCACCACTGATCATGTATCTGGACACAGACCACCACAGACTGTATATCTCTGGTACAGTCCAGCGTAACGAAGAGCATGTGTTTGTATTCAATTATACACTCATCACACTGAACTAGATATGAAAATGGAAAATATAACAACCACTGAAATCTGCAACCACTGAAATCTTTGGACTAGGTTTTATGAGTTTGTGTAGGCCATTTTGAATTTTGCTGGTTTATTTTGTTATGACAGACATATGTTTTTAGCAGCCATTTTGAATTGGAATTGCAGATTTCAGACTTCAGAATTCGGACTTCAAATTCATCAATCTGAAATTTTCACTGAGCTTTTGTACATTTATATAGTATTTGTTTGTGACAGGGAAACACATTCAGATGGCCCAGTCAGCACATTGACTTGTCTCTCTGTTTTGTTGACTGAATGTTGTATCACTGTCTGCGACGCTGCCTCAACATTAAAACAACATTGGGTGGACATTTCGTGTTTGATAGAATTAAAACCGCTATATTAATAGTCAAGTGTAGCACTTAAACAGTTACTAATATGCATAGTAAACACTCAAGGTTGGTGCAATGTACATCATTGAACCAACATTAATCCATACATAGTGATCCAGAAAATCCTGAATAAAAAAAATGAGTAGTGATGTAGACACATTTGTCAAATGTTATAATTATAGATTGTTTAAGACCTAATTTATGTTTGAAAACTATTTAACAGATTTGCCTGATGCACTGAAATACATTGTATGTAAATTTAGTACTGCAAACCATAAATTACCATAGAAACAGGTCGTTATTCAAGAATTCCAAGAAATGACAGGGTATGTTAAATGTGTAATAGTTGTCAACTGGGGGCCGATTTCCACTTTTGCTTGGAATGTCCTGCCTTAAAAAAATTAGGAATTATATTTTTACCCTCAAATATATATAAGAGACCACATTTTATCAGATTCGGACGAATACTTAGCATAAGGAATAAAATCACACTTGTTAATGTTGCTGAATTTATTGAATGTGGACTTGATATGTATACTCAGACATTTTTATTTATAACCATCATTTGTTCGGCACTGTGTACTGCTCATATGGTTTGAAAAAATAAATATCTTGTATCTCGTAAATGACCAATATAGTCAAGCAGAATATTCATGCAGAAGTTTATATTTTGATTGACTTGTGTCCAGCAGAGGCTAGAGTCGGGAGAAGGCCCTGCTAAACCTATATATACCAGTTCAAGGGAATTCTGAAAACAATAAAGTAAAAAAAAAAATTAGTCGCCAGCTGGCGGCCATTTTGATTATCGGTGGAAAGCTGAAAATCTAACCAGGTCATCTACCCACTCATGGGTGTCTTTACATAAAAATTGGAGAGATCCAATAATTATTTTTCAAGTTATGGCGTTAAAAATTTTGAATATTTACATAAATTATAAATTCAATCTGTTGGATCATGTTGGTGTAGCAGCCAAAGCCAGCGAATTCGGCTGATGGCAGCGGCGGCGGAGACGGCGGCGCACGAAGGGAGCGACAATACTCAGCGGGGAGTAAAAACGACATAAAAACGACATTGCTGCGATTACGCTGTGACTGCGATGTGCATCAGCTGCGTGTAGGACGAAAAATCGAAGTCTTACGATACTTGCAACACATGCAAACAAATGTGCAGCCACACTTTAACTGAGACATGTCAGGACACCAGTGTGTATATGCCACAAATCAGGTACGAACCAGGTATCAACAGTTTGTGCCCAGTCGTGCCTAAAATTCGCACACGTGTGAAGGCACCATAATATATCTATATTGATAAATTGCAAATATAGTCTGTGTGTAGAATGTCAAGAATCAGTTTGACCTTGCAGGAAACGATCCAAATAAGTTTGTAGTTGATTTTAATACCATCGAATAGGTCCACGCTTCTTTGTTATAGCTTCAGTAAGATACGACGCCTGCACACGAAGAAATGAAAATATCGAAAATGTTTTTTCGTTACCCATTTGTATGTAGAATATAGCAAATGGAGTATATAGCAACCAAAAGCATAAAATTGCCACAGTGATCACACATATAAATTAAAGCTTTACATTCACGTAATACTTTTTGGATTCAATATTACATTTGAAGCTTTAGTGGGGCCTATCATAACGTTGGGTGCTAGATGGGTTATCAAGAGCATTCAATTTAGAAAGTTTACAACTAATTCTGCCAAACGAAAATAATTATGTGAATACATTCCTTTCACAAATTCGTTTTATCTGCTAGTCCAGCTGATTAAAAAATTGATTGATCAGAATTTTTACCTCAATTTTTGTGTTTTTCTTTACATATAGATAACAGTCACTCCGAAACAGCATCATCCACCATTACATTTCAAATACTATTTTCAGTATACTGTAGATCAGCACTACATATAACAAAAACAATCTCGGACCTTATTGTGGAAAACCTATCCATTCCGCGAAATAGTGATACATAATTATATTAAGTGGTATTATGGGCCGGGAGCCCCAGGGTAGTGGTTAGCACCGCTGCCTTTCGCGCAGGGGCTTGTTTCCCTGTCTCGGCGGTTAAAAAAACAAAAAATGTTTCTTCCCCATCCACTTGTAAAACTCTATATTGTGGGGAGCCTCCGTGACCGAGAGGTAGCGTGCTCGGCCTCAGACCGCCAGGGCTCGAATTTCGAATCCTGTGTCTGGAGGGCTTTATCATATCACCATTCTCAGGAGGTTCTCCTGGTCCACTTTAGCCTGTATGTGCACAAAAGTGGCCTAAAGCCCGATTCATCTCATTTTTTAAGTGGTATTTTGAAATTATGCATAAATAAATAACGACACGTGAATATGTACTTTCAAACTAAAATGCTATAGAAAAATTGTTTATATGTTTTTAAAAATTATTTTATATATATGACTATATAATTATGTTATTTGATCTTTGAAGTTTATTACCAATATTTTGTCATGCAAATTATGTAATTATTTCAATTGTCTATTAAATCATATAGTGATAAACCACCAAAATTCTCACGTATTTCTAACTCATATACTAAGTTATTTCATAGTTTTTAGAGCTGTATAGATGTAGAGGTAGTAGGCCTATACATTGGTAGTATAGAAAAATCGTTGTGTAGACTAAATATGATTATAAATGACAATGATAATTGTGTTTTAGAGCGTTGGCGAAAATACCCAGAACGTAATTGTACAGAGCACACAATTGTTCATCTTTGGCAGAGTAAGTATGGGTTTATTTACACCAATTATCCTATTCCATTCATGATTCCGTCATTTACGGTCTCTACCGTCTGTAATACTAACCACTTAGTAACGTCAAGTTGCATGATAGCCAGCCTGCAGCGCATTAGTAGTCACGGTGGTGTTAAAACCCTTTTAGCCTCGAACTCTGTTCTACTTTTTCTTTTATTTGTGTGATTTAGTATGACAAAAACTTTTTTAAAGCCTAGGATAGGACCTTCTTGAGAAATTATACATCGCCATCCACATCAGAATCAAATGTAATCTCTAGAATGCTATGGAATTATTTGAAGGATATGTCAATTTTCTTTAATTTGTCGCCTATGCACTTTAATTCATCTTCATCCACTACAAGTCTAGAGTCGCGGCTTGTTGTAGGTGCCCGTTTTATAGTTAGCAAAAGTCACCCTCCACAACATGTTATACCCAGTATGCCCAACTCGCTTCACCGCAGACCCGGCGACACTGACCGCCATTTTATGTACCCAGACAGCAATCTGTGTGAAAACCACACTCAGAAAAACTGGGGTGGCATGAGTGCCCATTAAAACCAGGCCTTTTTCAACTGGCGAAATCGAGTGATCATATTAGAACTCATTTATTTAAACATGGAGGTCTCTGTGTCTCTGTGCCTTGAGATGTCATCAGGGTAAATATGTTACAGGTTAGCAAGCATTACATATATGACCATGGCAAAAAAGGAGATCAGTGACCATTGTCGGGGACGAAACAGACCCGTTGGTTCTGATGCTGCACGACCTCAGCCCTAGCCATTATGACATCTTCCTTCAGACAGCCAATAAGATCATCAACATCCGCACACTGCAAGACCACATAAACCCTGACGTTGCAGCTTCCTTGCTCTTTCTACACGCTCTCACAGGATGCGACACTGTGTCCAGACAATATTGCATAATAAGGTGATGGCAATGGGCAAATGTGACAAACTCAAAGATCATGCCATGGTCAGGCCTCTCTGGAAGTTTTGTACAGTTGTAAGCCTGGACATAGCCTTGACTTTGAGAGAGCAGCTAGGTTCAGCAGCAAGGTAGCTTCCAGATCGATGTATCCGCCCCCCCCCCCCCTGAATACCTCCCACCCACCTGTGATGCAGCCAGGTACCAAAGCTACCGAGTGTACCACCAGGTTCAGACCTGTCTGGGCAATGATCTTGATCCAACCAAGCTACTCCACAAAGGTCAGAATGTTGAGAGGGTCAAACCAGTAAAGATGCGGGGGGATCATGCTCCAGAATCTTTGCTGAAGCTTGTAAAATGCAACTGCCACAGCAAGTTTGACAAAAACAGCTGCTCCTGTCAGAAAAATGGACTGTTGTGTTGTTTGGCTTTTGGTCACTGCAAGGGTATTACCTGCAACAATGCTGCCGTGAACAATGAAGCCGAACATCTCGATTGATAGACTTAATCTGCTCCAGGTGACATTATCTTCCAAGATATCGAAGATTAGTTATTTAAAGGAAAAAAATGACTTCCTTGCATCAGAAGTACCAGTTTGGACACTTTATTTGTATTTCTAGCATTAAAGGCAAAAAATGGTGGCGGCCATCTTGGATTTTGGATTTTGGTTTTAGCACCACGCAGATCATGGTAGATTTTTTATCCTGGCTAGTAGAGCTTATTTCCAACCATAATCAGTTGAAATACTGAATGAAGCAATTTTATTGAACTAATGTCATTTTCTAGGCTTTATTGACTGGACTATATCGCCCCCCATTTTTTCTGGTCCATCGTTCATATCATTCACAGGAGTCCCCTTATCCAAATGGTAAAGTAGTGGGGGTGTCAATTATAAATCGAGATGTGAATAATATAAAATTTGATAAAGCAGAATGGCGGCCATTTTGAATTTCTCATTGTCCTTATTTCAGGTCATTTTAAGACCCCTTCCAATCGATTCAGCACCCTTATTATTACTTTTTTTCTGGTATTTTAATCACCGGCTATGGTATTTCAATGACATTACAATGCTATCACAGTATATTGTGACTGTACGGCATTATAACACCAAGCAATAAACGCTTCTCTTTACATTCTACGTTTTCGCAAAGATTTTAGAGAATTGTAATTAACGGTGGTAAACAAGTCTATTAATTTCAAAATAAAACAGGCTGTTGTTCATGTTAATCCTTAGCAGGCCATTTATCTAGTGTAATTAAACCCTCAGGTGCTGAGTTATGGCGTTTAAATTTTGTTGTGGGTCGCGGTAGCGAGACACCATTTCAAGTGGGCGAAACTCACAATATTTGCACAATTTGAATCAATGCTAATCTACGATTTTAATGTTAATTTATTCTTTATTTTTTCTTCTTAGAAAGTCAAATAATGGAAAGCCCAAGAACGGCTACAATAATTACCTCACTGTTGCAGGTTTCTGAATAGGGACCTAAGTGTATATGTCTCGTTAAACCAATATTGATGGACCAGCGTTGCAGATCACTTGATGAATTGTATGTTTGTGTCTTGGAAACAACAGCCATCATTTGTTGGCGTCGTGATATTAAATACCGTCACGTGTGGCATATATTACAGTTTATGAAGCAACATAACTTTTTGACCCGTAGCTGACACTGACAGCCATACATGACAGAAGACATGTATGCCATAATTATGAGCCTGAGAAAGTCTCAAGTCGGTCCAAACAAATAATACAGCAGAACAACAGTTAACTCTTTCAACGCTAAGTACGATTATGCAGTCTGTCCGACGGTGGAGGATGGCCCAAAATGAAAGTTAGCTTTTCCGTATCCAGTCAGTCAATTCTCAAGCGATTGTCACAAAATTTTGTTACCATTCTTATCTAGTCATTTGTCAACAACCCTGATAAGGTCGCGAAATTCCATGATTTAGCATTTCAAGTGTTTGACCATTTGACATGTAACGCAATTCTGAGAATAATAGTACATGTCGCTATGTAGCATATCAAAATTTTGTGCCAGGTTCTTGTTGATTTTGATTAATGATGATTTCTCACATCTATTTATCCCAACTGAACAAATAAAAACTGTTTCCATTTTTTTCCTTCGCCCAATAATAAAAAATCCAAGATGGCCGCCGCTGATAAGCAAAAATCAGGTTTCAAAAAGTGTACACCAAAATCCGGAGCAAAGTTCCGTTTTTCAGATTTCAGCCCAGGCTTAATAGACATATTTTCATGAAAGGCTGCAATATTCTTTCATTAAAAACTATGTATTACATTAATAAATATAAATAACACTCATTTTTAAGCATACACATATCTGGGTTCAGAAAACATAGGCCAGATACTGATATGTCCAATAACTACGATTTATTATGGCATTTCCTTTGACCATGTTGACTAGTTTGTTTTGTTCATGATGATAATTTTAAAATAAAAAAACATGCTTAAGCGTGTATGGAGAGACGACTATTTACTCTACTGCAACGCGTGATATATTATTAAATCAATAATTTAATTATCTTTTATATGCTATATCGAATGTGCTAATTGGTTAATCAGAAAATCAATGACATACACTCACGTAACCCTACCCCCTAATCCTAGACATGTTTGGGGGTACCCCCATAAACCGGTCAAAATATAAAGTTCATCTTTATTTGTTACTGGTAACATCTCATGGCATGCTTGGGATATATCAAAGCTTGAAAACAAGTTGATGTGGGGTGAGTGAAGGGGGAGGGGGGGGGGGGGTGCACGATGACCGACTCTACATCCCTACATTGTGGTGCCCGTTAAAATCACCCAGCAGCATGAAGATAAATCACAGTAGCCTTACATACAATAATTATGTATAGTGTATTGTCTGGTTGCATATGTTGAACTTATATATGAACTGTATCTCACTTTAAAAAGAACCATAGCTTGTGTCTGTGTTTCATTTCTGGCGAAATACATGCCGATTATAGACGATTTTGTCCTCAGTGGCGGCCATTTTGAATTTTTATCTAACCACTAGAGGGAAAAAAATGGAAACATTTTTTTTGTTGATATATGAGTTGTATATTAGTGGAAAAAAACATTCATGCAAAATCAACATGACACAGAATTACACACTTACATATGCTATAAATTGGAATGAAGTTAATGGGTTTATACATGTTATAAAGGAGCGTCATAGATAGACATTTACTTCAAGTCAAATGGTCTAACTTTTGAACTATACAATTTTTTTTGCGAAAGTTCATGATCGATGCCAAATAACTAGAAAATTATGGTTTACAAAATTTCATGAAAATCGCTTGAGAATTGACTGAGAAGATACCGAGAAGCTAAGTTTCATTTTGGACCAGCTTCCACCTTCGGAAAGACTATAGTCATCTTTCATCCATTTGATTAGCCGTTAAATTACAGTCATAGGAATAAAATGTGTGCTAAGCATCATAATTTGCAAATGTTTAGTTTTAAATTTCCCCCCTCTTGAAGTTGTGAGTCGTTGTAGCGAGACACAACTTGAAGTGGGTGAAAATTTAAATGATTTAATTCATCATATTAAGGGTAAGTACAGGCAGTGAACCATCCACTCTGTATCTGTCACGTGTAATGTAAAGAACAGAATATGGGAATTTAAAGATTAGCATATGGAATTGTTCACTTTGGTCTGAACCCCCTCAGGAGGCTCTCTCGGCCCAGTTTACCATTATGTGCACAGCAGGACCATTAAGCCCTCCTGGTCCAGTTAAGTCTATATGTCTACAACGGTGGCCTGAAACCCTGTATTTATTAGATTCTTCGACCTCACAATGATTTTGGAGTAGCAATTCGTGGCCTGTACCCCGCTCATATATTTGACCTGAGGTCAAATAGACATGAAATCACGAGAGGAGCCCAATGTACGTAGAATCAGGTTTGAGGGGAGGGGGTAGTTGGCTATGTCGCATTCAGCTGTAACCACAAAAACACGAGAGTTTGAGCCGATGCTGGTGTAAGGTTGGGCCAGCGTTGTAGACAATGGAACAACATCGCGCCAACATTGTACCATCGTCTCGTGTTTGCTGGCTGTTATATATCTGGGTGTTCCACAAACTTCAAATCCCCTTATCTGATGAGTGAAGGAAAACAATCTCAACAACACACCACGTCATCATCTGTACGTTTTTTTTATCTACAGATTACACTTTAATCGTATTTCAAAGTCACTTAACCCTTTGATAGCCAAGGTATTCAATGGGTAATTTTACTCATTTGAAGTTGTGTCTTGCTGCCACAATCCACAACTTCAAGTGGGTGAAATTATTCAGATTTTACAAAATGGAGGAAGACTATTTTCAAATCTTGCTGATTAATGTCAATACTTTACGTGTAACTTGTTTAAAATCTGACATTTGAAGTAAAAATATGAAAAAACGCATTTGATCTTGATCGTCGTTAAAGGTTTAACAATTGACGTAAAACATAGTTTTACTATTGCAACTCCACACTTTGACAACTTTCAAATTGTCGTCAAACTTCGTTTTGTGCAACATTACCTTTATCATGTTTATTGAACATTTTATTCATGTGTTTGAATTCACTTAATCTAGCGTAAATAAACATTTATTTTACAATATATGTCTTCAAATTATTTGTGTATTTATTTATTTAATTTACCCGGTCAACTTTTAGTTAGGTTTCAAGTGTCTTCTCCCCGTGAGAAACGTCACACGTTTGTGCGCCACCAGGTGAATGAATATGAATATAACTATAAAGTCTGAGTGATATATAATACTCGATTATATTTTTCATATTTTGCAGAGAGTTTAGGTGTTCAAAATATTCATTTATTATATCCGACACAAGGATAGCTTATCTGAGCAAAAAGCCACATTGTTTTAGCATTAAATTGCACACGGAACGCAAGTCATCGGCACTGTGGTCGTATCTGACGCGCTAAATCCCCTAGACATGCCCAGAGCCCCTTATCAGGCAACTGAAGGAAAAAAGGGACTCACCATACCCTATCACCCTATCTTCACACTGTCACTGTCAGCTGCGCTGTGCGTGAATACAGACTGGACTCGTCAAGATGCATCACCCCTTTTTATATCGTACCATGCCTTATATAATTGAATCGCATCCACTTTCAGAATTTGCTCAATGTTTTTATTCACGAACCACGTGCCAAAATCATTCATGCGTGTCAAAGTAGGAATAGAATTATTCATATATATATATGATTATAGATCTCTAGTAATCGAAAACACGTATATAAAACATACAATAATACACATCAAAATAACATTTTATTAAACAAAATAAATCAACAATAACAATATTAGTTCGAAATTGTATTCCACCTTGTCTATTTTCAGTTTTTTTTCTCAGCAGCAATATATTCTCAATATTCAGAAAATAAAATTTATTACTAGATAATATTGTAAAAGTCTCATTTTAAGCATCCACTCCAAAGATAATGTCATTTTATTTTGTCATTTTTTCTCATGTAGGCATAATATATTATTGGGGAAGCATTTCCCAAATAGTTGGGTCAAATGACATTCCCAAAGTAAATGAATTCTATCTATTTTTTCTCAATTATTGATTAATCTACACAATACAATCACAAAGCATGTACTATTAGTTCAATCAGTACAAAATCATATACGAGTTAGTGGTAATGCATTCACACAATAAAATTACCCTGTGAACACGACACTCCGACCCAATGATCGATCAATGCTTGGAATGCATCAAAAAACGCTGACCCAACACTAAGACAACACCTCGTCAACGTCTCACAACACTAAGACAACACCTCGTCAACGTCTCACATGGAAACACAGAGCCAAATCTCCAAACTATTTTTATCTATTTATTTAACTTTGAAGACCATATGTGACCCGCCAAGCGAAAAGGGCCGTTAGCTCGAAATTTTCAAAAGTGATTTATTTCGTTGATTCGATAGCCGTGTCCTTCCTGTTTCATTAACTGAAATAATTTTTGAAAAATCCTCATTACTTTTTGTTTTATAATTTTTTTATTATTTTAAATTTAGTTATGTAATCATTAAAATTAATTTTTTAATGACGGAATAAATAATTCAAATAAAGCCGCGGGGAGGTACCTTCTCGCATGGCGGGTCACATATTTACACAATATTATGATTACCTCATTTAACCTTTTCAGTTCGGGATCAACTTTGGACGTCTAAAGTCGATTCCCGCACTGAAAGGGTAAAATAATTATAATGGCCCATAACATAGGTATTAAAATGAAGCAGAAAGAGCTGACTAAGACATTCATGATGGTTTCAAATTGAAAAAAACTTTGCTCCATGAAGACCAAAGGCTCATATTGAAATATATCAGAGTTTTAAGGGCTTAACTATGAAAGGGCTCAGGTGTATATGCCCCCTTGTTCTCGACAGTCAGATTTAGCTTAGTATATAAGTTTAAGGCAAGCGTATGTGACCGCACCAGTTTTCTGGATGAGGTAACATAAATAAAAGGGCACCACAACACACCATATAGCTAATCACATACATGAATATAAATAATAAAAAACATAACTATAATAATAACACATATATCACAGCATGCATGTGTGTAGAGACTTATTAAGATGGTATGACAGATACCTCACCTTCATACGATTTTTGTTTTGTTTTGTTTTGATTAGATTCCATGTATTGAGCCAAACATTATTTATACAAATGTTATGTAAAAAAATCACAAAAAAGCTAACTAAGACATTAATGGTGACTTCAAATTGAAAAAAACCCTTTGGTCTCTAATGTTAATACAACGATATTTCAGCGTTGTTAGTGTCAGTGTACTACATGTGACCAAAGGCCATGTACAATAAGATGGTCGACTTGCGGATTTCACCATACAAATGCGTGTTATACATTATGCAGTGCTGTCCCCTTTTAGAGGGAGTTGGAACTACGCTTTGGCAACTGATATAAAACAAGTGATAATTTCACCACTTTAGCCTCCAAATAAAAAATAATGTTTTTCCAGGTTTGACAATATTTATTTTTGGAACGAAAATAACTGCTAATATAGCTGATAAGTCATCTTATATTATGAAACAATTTTAGAGATTAAAATGTCTTCATTTAAATAACAGAAGAGCTGAGTACAGAAAGTACACAAATATGTGGGCACAGAAGGGGAGGGGAGTGACGATATGTTGTCAAGCAAAGCGACCACAAAGGAGATCGGGGTAAACAACAATAACTTGACAGACGTGTCTTTCGATTCAAACTTTATTATTAAACTAAATCTATTTAGAACACGTGAGCAATAATATTATAAAATTATAATATTTAAGCCTTCTGTCTGGGACCACTGCCATCAATGTCACTGAGGACTGGAGCATTAGCAGTATACTGATATCTTGCAAACAAGACACGTTTATTTTTATGACATTTTTATTTATAGTTGAATTTTATTAATTTTTAATTTCTCCTCCTATTACTGGTAATAATGTGTTCATTGTTTTACCGCAGTACATGGTGTAGCCGAATGGGGACATATATATGTGATATTAACGTGAAACATTCACAACATATAATTATGTGATTTAGTGTCTTTCGTGAACATAATAATTTGATCACTTTTATGACTCCTATGTAGAATCTGTTCAGGTATATTTACGAAAATTAGTTCATTTGAACTAATTAATTGTATTAAGTTGACGTGGATCCAAAGCCCCATACCCTGAATATTCAAATATTGCTTCTTAGACAGAAATTTACTATGCAATTTATTATTGGCATCAAAATTACTTCACATTGATCACATGCAGAACATGACACTTTGAGGCAAATATATCCACTGATACATACAAGTATATTCTCCTCTTCAATGGTAATACTCATGTGTCTATTGAATGATTTCAGCATTGATTAAGCTAATTCTGTGACAGAATCGCTCAGATCAGGTGAATCAGCAGTAACAGTAACATGCTTTATATCAGCAAAATATTTCTGTTCAAGTATATTCCGAATGATCAATATGAAAAATGACCTGTGTCATTAGACTTCATAAGTATAGTAATATTATGTTTTCCTTTGCCCTTATCTTGGTTTTCTTCGCCCGTATCTACCATTGCACACATCACCTGCCAGCAAATACAATACGATGAGCCAGTGATGGGGTAATGCTGGGCCAGCATTACAAACGTTGGGTCAGCGTCACTTTATAATTGAGTCAACGTCTAGTGTTAGCTGGGCGTCACTTGTTGTTTGTAAACAATGAATATGCATACTTGTTTATAGGGGAGCACCAACCTCTGAAGTACCAAAGGGAAGAAGAAAATTAAAAAGTATTGATGCCTAACCACAAAATTATTGGACAAAAAATAGAAGTAAACCTCCGTCAAAACTTGTTTTTTTGATTTTTATGATGTAAAGTATGTATTGTTTTTAATAGGATCAATGTTATAATTACTCGTCGTATTATGGTGAAATCATACTTGATGGATGGTAAAAACATTAGTTCCAGCCCCCAATACCGGGGGACAGCACTGATTTCACGTTTTGGCGAGTGTCGATCATCTTATTGTACATCTTATTGGTCTTTCATGTGACCCGCGCCTGGATATAATCCTGTTACCTGTAAGTTATAAGAGATTTCTAGTGCATTTTTAATGTAATTTGTATGCATGTGAATGTTGTCTTAGATCATTTAAACACTAGAAATCAGAAAGAAAGACGAAAATCTGAAAAACTAAAATCCTGCATGCTCTCAGTACAACTGGAAAAATGTAGCAAGTACAAATGCATATAATACATTCAATATACACTTTAATTATACGTGCAAAACGATATGCTTCAATACACAAGTGTGAAGCTGAATTTAGCATCTACATATGACATGTAAAATAGGATGTAGTTTTAAGTTGAAAATAAAACATGCATAAAGAAGTTGGATTTAATATTCATTTAATACTAGTAACATAAGATATATTTGCCGAGCGACTGTGTGAAAAACAAACATGAACCATATAATATCAAATGTGTCTGTATAAATTGGCAACATGTATTGTGACGTTAGTGAAACATGGAGAGTAAATATAGATGGCATCACACAAGTCAGACCTCCACATCACCCGATGAGCAACTGCCACTCTTAATGAGATTTTTGGCTAATGGCCTGATGAGACATGAAATTAATTACCCACAATTTGAAGGCTGTAAAATAAGTAAAAGTTTGGATTATGTTCATAGTTTGGCGTCATATTTTTCGCCATTAAATTTCCTTCCAGTCGCGGTAGTGATGCTTTGGTTACATCATTACAGCTCCCGCCTCTTATTGTGAAGTAGAGGGTTCACTTTATAATGATCCTGGATGCGCCCCTTCCGTGCCTTAGATGTATCCGATAAATTCAGCCTGCATACATGCATAACCATTCCAGGTAACGGGGTGAATTCTCCAGTAGCGTGCAGTGACTTCCATGTCAAACCACCAGGTGGCGATGATATCTTCATACACAGCCTGTACGTCAGTACCCATATAAGACCAGGTGACGTCATCTTCAGAAGAGGACACGTGGAATGACGTCACATACTCAGAAGTATCATCACATCGTTTTCCGATCTTGACACCAACAGCTACACGGCTTTCTAAAAAGTCAAACTTGACCCATGCTGAGGCATCATTGTTACCTTTCCTCCAGCCACAACCTTCACCATTATACTCAAGTCTAACCTTCTCCTTGCCAAACAGACTGTAATACTTAGAAGACACAGTAATCTGGCTGTACTGGGAAGCATAGCGTTTCACCAGATACACCAGGTTCATCCTGAACATTGCATCCAGACACCAGCCAGCTTGTACATCACACAGACTACGCTTCATCACAGATCCTGACTCAGTGATGTTTTCCCAGTTGTCATTCCACATGATTCCTGTGTTTAGATCACCCCTCACTGCATCACAAGCACACATTTTCTTCACAGGTGTCAGTGACAAAGCTAGACATGTCATATTGTTCGAGCCAACTTTACAGCTTGGCATCATCTGACCTGAAGGTGCAAGGCAATCTGAGTTTCCGTACCTGAATCGTTTGTAGTCTTCCTGGTTTGTCAGAGTACATGGTTTAAGTTCGTTGGTTGTGTTTACCTCACGACATGGTGGATTAGACTGGTGAAGAATAAAACCTCTCATAGCTTCCTTCTTATGATTTACAGTTCCCTCCACCACGAAGATCAAATATAGAACTCCCCACTCAGGTGACATGCTGATAACCTGTGCTTGGTGTATAACCCTAGGAAACTAACGCCGCTAACGTCTGCGCGCCGCAGAATAGACAAGCCAACCTTTAGAGAAGCGTAAACACGTTGATTATTAATAGTCTGCGTGTCAAGAGACATTTATTTGTGACAAAAACAAATTTAATAATTTACACTAAATACAATCTACAATCGATAAAACATAGCACTGCCATATCTTATCGATTGTAGTTTGTGTGCACCTTCCGTAAGTGTCCGTATTTGATATGACTTTGTGTTTGACTTTGATGTTTGTACTCCAGCAGTACCTCCTGGTGTATCAAGCTGGAGGAAACGCTATGTTTGCTTAGACACAGACGTAGATAATATGTGTGTGACAACATTATCAATATTTTGAAATAATTATCAGATATTATAGACAATCCATAGCACAAATTATAAAACAAACTTACAAAATTCAGTTTACTATTTTTAGGATTGAAAGGAAATAATATTTCATTTAAAAAAGGTTTATCGATTTAACACATTTCAGTGAACGCTACAATGTAATGTTCTTGACCCATTGTAACGTTGCCAGTCTTATGTTTTATATTTACTCTGCGTCTACCAACTAAACCAAGTATTATGTTATATCAACTAAGTGAATAAGCATGTAAAGTACGTGTAGTATAAATTGCGTAACAACGTCATGCCAAGTGGGGTCAAAATGTTGTTATTGTTGATATTGTTGAGATAAATGTACTTGCCTACTGCTAACGTTACTCACATTTCACTGAGTACCTTCTTGACAGCCATTTTTTGGTGGTAGAATCAACAACATTATTTCTTTAAACTCGTAGGGGATTGTTATTATCATATAGCAACATATATAGAGGTTAATTGGATGATTATGTGTATACTAGTAATGTTGCATTAAAGTTTGCATATTCCTCTATATTATTATTGTATAGAACTTTTGAACTTTGTACTCCAGCAGCACCTCCAATGTGTAGTATCAGGCTGTAGGGGGGAAGAGGCTGGTGGAGTCAACCAGCTGACACTTGAATGCTGCCACAGATTCTATGGCAGCTGCCGGGAGAGAATTCCAATCAGGGATAGTTCGATGCCAAACATTTTTTGTCCCGGTGTGGTGTTAGCTCTAAGGTGTGAATAGGCCTGATTGCGCCTACCACGTGTTCTTTTGTCTGCTGGGATTAAGCGGTCATTTATTTATAGGATAGCTCATTTAAAATTTTGAACATACTTAAAAATCTTGTCTGCAAGTCAGTCCACACCTGGTTCTGAATGAGAGATGTCACACTGGCTGTTTGTCTATAATTTTGGGTGACAAATCTTGCTGCTGAATTTTTTTCTAATTTATCAATATATTTTTGTCTAAAAGGGTCCCAACTGCTGAAGAGTATTCTAAGGATGATCTGACCAGGAAGAAATAGGCAGTCTCTCTTAGTTTAGGGGGACATGCCATCTATCTGCCCAGTCCTGTAATGCAGATAAGTCTCTCTGCAGCTTCTCCTGATCTACTTGACATTTTACCAGGCGATATGGGAGGCAGCCAGTTACAAAGAGACCGTGGAAGAGAGGTCATTAATATAGGTCAAAAAGAGTGGGGATGCGAGAACAGTACCCTGAAGCACACCGGACTACACGCGGGCTGATTCTGAAGAGCTGCCATCGACTACTACTTTTTGGGTTCTATTGGTCAGAATCCAATTTAGAGTTTTTCCCCGAATTCCGTAGTGGTCAAGTTTGTGTAAGAGACGTTGGTGGGGGACAACGTCAAAAGCATTACATCTGTTTGTGTCATGCTATCAAAATTTTGAATAAATTCATCAGACAAGGATTTCAATTTTAAGAAACATATATCAAATGTCTGTCGTCCATGCTACTATCATATACGCGATTTGCGTCACTTGCGTAGATGTTTAACAGCGGCAGTGACTAAGACAATAGCAACGTCACTTGTGTCAAGCAAGCTAGACTACTGTAATTCTATCCTCTATAACATCCCAAATCGCGAAATAAACAAGTTGCAGATTGTTCAGAACTGCTTGGTCAGGGCTGTGACCAGTTCTCCACGATTCTGCAGTGTCACACCTTTGTTGAAATCCCTACACTGGCCCCCTGTTCAATTCAGAATAAAATACAAATTATGCACCTTCACAAATAAAGTATTGCATATTAATGTCAGCCAGTTTATCTCCATAATCTACTTAAATTTTTAAACAGAACCCGTAATCTCCGCTCCTCAGATGATGATCAACTGGTTGTTCCCAGATGGCTCAAGACGGGGCACCTGTCTGGCACTCCGTTTCCAGACGGGGAGCTGGATGTTGTTTATAGACTTCAGAAATTCGAACAAAATGGCCGCCTTTTATACTGTTCATACCAGCTCGATTCGAATTTTCAATTAATTATATTTTCCTGACGTGACCTTAAAAACCTACTAACGGTGGCGGCCATACATTTTTTCGGCGTGACGAAGTGATTGCACATCACTAGACAGTCAGATGAGGGTGTGCTGACATCACACTGGTGCCTCGCCTGTTTTTTCAAAAGGAAGCTTGTCAACCGAGGGCGGGACCGGTTGACAATGTTGACTAAGATGACTCTGGAATTGTATCCCTCTTGAGATGAAAAAATCTAAATCTTCACAGTCATTTCGCAAAAAATTGAAAACTTTATATTTCGGCCAAGCTTTCCCATCCTAAATCCTCTGGATGCTGAATCTACGAATTGGAACGGCAAACGGATAATGATAACGAGCCTTATTAGGATTTGCAGCGCCTCTGAGCTCAGGACATCAAGGATTTGAGGTTTTAGAAGTTTTTCATTTCATTTTCATTTCACGTTTTAACCTGGCCCAGGCTAAAATCATAAACAAATCGGTGATTTTATTTCGGGTTCCTAATATGACCGTATGATGTAAACATGTACATAGACTAGAACTGCAAATATTTATTATTGTTGTGCTGTGCATTCACCAGTTAGGCTAGATATAGAGACGAAATTCTATGTACATGTTTACAGCATATGGTCATATTAAGAACCCGAAATAAAATCACCGATTTTTTTATGCTTTTAGCCTGAGCCAGTCCCTTTAATAGAACGGCTTTACAGACTGTTCTCTGAAAATAAGGTCCAGCAGGAGTTTTTGGCTGATACCTTCCCAATGAGCTTTTTTGAACTGCGCACTGAGCGGGATTTTGTACGGCGGTAGGGCGGGTCAATATCCAGTTCGGTAACAACAGCACGGTGATCCGAGATTCCAGGTACACCATGAGCAGATTTTATCAAACCAGGTTTATTTGTGATCAAGAGGTCCAAAATAATTTCTTCTGTAGTAGATAAAGTATGGATTTACAAATGCGAATTTACTAAATGGTGTACGAATTTTTGTTGAGCTAATGTTGGCCCACCGTCTACGACCTCGGGCCAACATTAGCCCAACATCTGGTCAATGCCTCATGTTTACTGGGATGTTTCTAGCATCACCCCAACATTGGGGTAATCTCTGATGTTGGCTGTGACTACCCGGCACACACCAGACTTTGGCCAGCGTTGGTTCGACGTTGGGCCAGTGTTGCGGACGATGGACCAACGTTGATCAGATGTAGGATGAGGTTTGTTATTTGCTGACTACATTTAAGTGACGTGTGTTATGTACAGGGATAATTATATCTTAAAAAATGTAACCCAGCCAACACAACACAACACGTTCTACATACACTGGCTTTATGGTGGGCCAGCATTGTATGCGGTGGACCAACATTGTGTCAATATGGTGTCAATGTGTGTTGTTTTTGAAATGAATGCCTAATAGAAAAACACTTTCTATTTATTAACTATACTTTTATCTCCCCGGCATCAACAATCTGCCCAACTCGTTTCGCCGCAGATGTCATCAATGTAACGTTCATCGATTAATTCATCGATATATTGGTATTTTTTTGTATTTTTCTATTGTTATCTTTGTTGTATTTTCGCCTTCAATACATCGATGTTATGAAATCTTTCTTCAAAAGGTACAAATTTTGCTCCGAGAAGGTTTCTACTTCTCCAATACGTGTGTTTTTGAATACCCTGTGTGTGCTAAATATACTAGCTTTTAAACTGTACACTATTTTCCAATGACATTTGCAGTGTAGTCGCCGCATCACTAGAAAATAGTGCTTGTCAAATTCCATGAGAATTGGTTGAGAATTGACTGAGAAATCAGCAAAAATCATTCACCACGGTTAATATGAATCCGACTATAGTCTGAGCGTGAAAGCGCCTAGTATATTTGGATTTACGAATCTATTGTAATTGAGTTCTTTCTTAGACTTAAAATACACATAATATGTGCAGATGTTCCGAGATTTGATATAGAAAACCTCAATTTCATTGTCAGTATGGCTAAACCATGAAATATTAGCAAGCAGTTTCATAGTTAAACCCGTATATTGTGCCCGACCTGACCAGTACAAAATAACAGTAGATTCTTCCTTCGGCTTAAAATACACAAAATAGGTAACTGTTACATGTGCTCAAAGAATTGATAGATAAAATAGTCAGTGTGATTAACCAAGAAACATTAGGCATTCAGTGTCATGGTAAAACCTGCATAACCGCTGTGCCCGCCCGGGCCAGTATGAAAAATAACAGTAGATTCGTAGATCCGAATCTACTGTGTTATCAATAGACTGACGTCACCGGTGTATTTTAGCACTCATTAACTCTTAGAATGCTGAAATATATTTGTATGAACCATGGAGTCTATTTTTTTTTTAATTTGAAATCATCATCTACGACAATTTTATTTGTTTAATTCTTTCCGTGAGGAGCTCGACTTTAGACGTAATATTCTGACGGCTAAATTCTGCCCCCGCGGTGAATGAACACTATTAATTCAAAGTGTCGTATTTGTCAGGTATCTACTTTACCCCTCTCATTTTGCTCCGAGAAGGTTTCTACTTCTCCAATACGTGTGTTTTTGAATTCCCTGTGTGTACTAAATATACTAGCCTTCAAACTGTAGGGGAGACCGGGGCTAACTGGGACACTTTTATCATTTATCGCCCTGGAGCAGACGGTAATAGAGTTAGAGATTGATACTAAGTAACAACCATGCTGTGTCCATCTACAATACATACAATCTAAAGTAGGCTTAACAAATGTTAATTGAGTTGGGCAAACATATATTATGGTCGAATGTCATTACCCACAGGGGTTAAAGGTGTGGTCAACTGTCAAAATTCGCAGGACAAGGGACCCCCAGAATTTAATAGTGCCCGTGGGTAGGCCCAGGCCCTATTCCATGACAATACTGAATATGCGTTTTATACCCGAAGCCTCATTAAGAGCAAGTTCTCAAATCACAGCAACTTCACATATACTTCAGCGACATCTATGAGTTCATAATTCAAAGCCCTTTGCCCTGCCCCCTACTTGGTAACTGGGTTGCAAACAAACTGACTGTATTACTGCGGGGATGTTGAAACAGGTTGACCTTAAGCTTGTGTTGACACCCAGTGAACACAAAACATTTGTATGACTTTAAACAATGTTGGACCAACGTCGAAGACGTTGGGCCGGCGTTGTATAAATGTTATACAAATGTGTTGTGTTTGTTGTTCAGGTGGACTTTCTCTCAAACATAGTACATTTGTCCAATGTTGTTTCAATGTTGGACCAGCGTCGCAGACGTTGGACCAACATTTAAAACAATACTGGGTCAATGTATCGTTTAAGTAGTATCTTGTAATCAGTTTAGTTGATGATATTAATGCCGTCACCCTGTACAGTAGGTTACTGTATGCCTACAGCCATGTACTCTATATATGCTACTGTAGGCCTACACGTGACGGTCCCACGCATGCCCGTTTTGCAGCTGTATGAATCTTTAAGTGGGACACAATTTCCTATTACAACTGGGGCTAACTGGGACACACCAGGGCTGACTGGGACTGTCCCAGTTAGCCCCGCCAGAATTGTCCCAGTTAGCCCCGGGTTGACCTCCCACGAAAAATATGACCTGGCATGTGACCATGATACAGCATCGAGCATCTAATAATTGTAAATTAGTGTTTTCAGTGATATGTTTCATTATAATACAACTATAGTAGTTTAAGTTTTATAAGATTCGTAATTGAGACGTGAAAAATTACTTGAGAGGAAGAAAAATACATTTAGTCTTAGCTGCTAACACAGATCTGCTAGTTCCACTGCAATTGTAGTTCAAATGGAGGGGGTTATCCCTCCTTTCTTGAAAACGAGGGCACTGATATTGTCATATCATGGAATTCCCTGTTAGAGGCCTGTCCCAGTTAGCCCCGTGTCCCAGTTAGCCCTGGTCCCCCCTACACTGTTTTTTTTAGTGTAGTCGCTAGAAAATAGTGCTTGACAAATTCCATGAGATTTGGTTGAGAATTGACTGAGAAATCAGCGAAAATCATTCACCACGGCTTATGTGAATCCGACTATAGTCTGAGCGTGAAAGACAAAACAAGTTGATTATTAATAGTCTGCGTGGCTAGAGATAATCTAAAAAAGAGCCCATCCAACTGGGCCGGTTCATAAGTTGACCTCACACTTTTGCAATGATGATGGCAATGAGCAGGTTATTGAACTGAGGGGACGATATAGAGATATCGATATATACAGATAATCTATATATCTATATATCTATATCTATATATCTATATATCTATATATATATATATATATATATATATATATATATATATATATACTAGAATCCAATTTATTATTGGGTCTTTCTTTTGTTATACCGTATTATTG
>OZ024906.1:7767625-7848401 GCA_964017125.1 Flabesymbios commensalis
CAGTCTACAGTCAATTTGCTGACACGATGTTCATAAAAAACTGCCAAAAACTCATAAACTCGCTCACGTTGTTGATACTATACAGAGCGACATCTAGTAAAAAGGAATGTTCAGATTTATTGCCGTCAAAGCCAATCAAGATCATGATCATAAGACGGGATATATTCATCCTTTGTCAGATAGACAATTCCAGATTTATGGGCCATTAAACATTAGGCTCTTGTGGTGAGATACTGTTATATGGAGTTCTTTACTCCATGATATTGATATTAAGGAGCGATTTGTATATGTACATGTCGGTTTAAATAAAATAGTTATATAAGCAGAGGTGCGGCTTGTTTTTCATTATTTTATTATTGAATATATGACAGTTCTGCTACATTGTACCCATCTAAAGCAGCAACATTCAAAATGTGGCTTAATATTAATTGTAATATAACGTCGTTGTGGGTAAATAAAGTCAGAATACAGACAGCATAAAATACATTTTTGTTTTACTGTTTTTACTTCGACTATGCCACGTGAAGTTATTATCGATAATCACGCCTAAAAGTTTTCCTGTTTGATGTTTTTAATTAAAGCCATGCCATTTCATGAGCCCAATAATTTTATTCGTACTTATTGATTCATAAGATAAATGTTCTTCGACGAATTGTATTTTTACGGGATGGGCAGTAATTGTTGAATCGTCTGTAAATAATGAATTTTTTCAGATGTATTTTCTAAAGAAAGGTCGTTAATATAAGCGACGAAAAGTAAGGGACACAAAAAAGAACCTTGTGAAATGCCATATGTGTTGGATATCTCATTTGAATATGTTGCGTTAATTTTAACGAACTGTTTCCTTTTTAGAAAGTAGGATTAACACCAAAGAAATTTGAACAGTTTGGGTCACTGTATATGTGTTCACCAAGGAAAGATATCGGCCGCAGCGGGACTTGAGCCCGGTACCCCCGGGCTCTGAGTCAACCACGCTACCAATGGGTTATCCTGATCTAAAAAAAGAACTCCACAATATTCATTATTGTACATGGCGCTAAGCCAATCATCAGTCAATCAGTCAGTGTTGCTTCACAGGAATGTTTGCTGCAAAAATCTGTCTTAGTGATAAAGGCTATTCACCAGAAGAAATTCATACAATAGATTTTGTACATGTTGTTCACTAACTTTAGGCAAAAGAGGCAGAATAAAATAAGTCTGTAGTTTTCGGTGTTGTCGGTTGGTTTCTCATTTTTTGCCAGATGGACAGAAAAGAACTGTGATTACACATGTCTGTTAGTTGTTTCGCTATTACCTGGGCTGATATTTTTAAAATCTTTGATGATATATTATCTGATGCTTTAGCTACCAGGATATTTCATCATATCTTCAGTAACTTTGAGCTGTGAATTTCCCGTCCCCTTGGGTACGAAAGGGTGTATCTGCCACTTCACAAAGTGGCAAATACACCCTTACATATCCAAGGATGGTACGTCTTATCCTACATTAAATAACTAAACAAAATCCAGATTTATAGAGTCCTCAAGTGTAACATATATCTGATTATATTATTAATATCTGTCTGGTTATATAACTACTTTGATTTCTATAATTAGACCGAGCTTGCACGTCCAGATCCAAATTATTGGGGATGGCGGTATTTAATTATTCTCTATTGGGTTGACACGTTATATTGTGTCAGATGTGTCGCTTATATTCAGAAAGGGGTCATAGTTTATACCTCGGTCACAATGACCTGTATGGACGCCCTGTTGACGATTTCCACGTCAGCAAAAACGACAAGTTACACCCCACTCTTAACACAAAAGATTCAATGAGGTTCGTTTCCATAATGGTCTAGTATTAAAGAGAAAGGTTTCTCTATATCACTATATGAGAAAGAACTTTGAATAACCTTTTGCATTAACCCTTTAACCGCCAAATTATTCAATTTTTTCACCCACTTGAAGTTGTGTCTCGCTGACGCGATCCACAACTTCAAGTGAGTGAAAATTATTCAGATTTGACAAAATGGAGGTCAACTGTTTTCAAATATTGCTGATTGATGTCACATTTGATCTGTTCAAAACATGTTCAACATGTTCAAAAGGTGGTACACAATGTGCTAATAAAAAATGAAAACTCGAATATATGCAGCACCGGCGGTTACAGGGTTAAGAGTTCAGTGTTGCTGTAATGTTGGGCCAGCACACATACTGATTTAATAACCCTATCATTTTCCAACCTGGATATATTATAATTATACTAACCTATCCGGCAGGACCGGGCTGCCTAAATCACTTACTTCACCGCAGCTACCGCCATTTTATTTCAACAGCCAGCTGTGTAAAAACGACGCTACCGAAAGACTAAGATGCCATGAATTTCAGACAAATATTAGAAGTGTCTATGAAAACTAGGCCATTTTCAGCAGGCGTAAACGTGTGATCCTACTAGTATCTTTTTATAATAAATGTCACCGTGTCAGAGCCTAATTGCGATGTAATCAGGATGATACTAACCCAATTAGTTCTAAGTGTTGGACCATCCTCTGCGATGCTCGTCCAACATTGCAAAAGCATTGCAAAAGTACATCGTGCTGACTGAGTTAGCCCATTATGCAGAAGGGGGTCATAGTTTACAGGGGCGGATCCAGGCTTTTGAGAAAGCGGGGGATTTGGGGGCCTACTCCTAATATTTTTTGGGAATATTTAAGCAAAAAAAAGGCAAAAATAGGGGGGACCACCCCTTTAGCCACCTCCCCCCTCCCTTGGCCAACCCATTTTTTTGCCATATTTTGACAAACAAATTGGCAAGAATAGGGGGTGCACGCTCCCATCGCCCCCCCCCCCCCCCCGCCCGGATCCGCCCCTGGTTTAATCTTATCTAATTACTCTGATTGTATCCACGTACGCTATATTGGAAACAGACGCAGACTTTTATGCACATATGACATTGTAGTTCAATGTCCGTGGTTCAAAATGTTGACAAACCTAGGCCTATATAGTGATACCAGCAAACACGAGAGATTCACCAAATGTTATTTTAATACTGGGCCACCGTCTACGACGCTAATCCAACATTAAGCCGACATTGGCTCTATGTTTCTCATGATACTCATCTTCAGCAAACACGGGAGATTGGCCCTATGGTGGTTCAATGCTGCGCCATCGTCTACAACGTTGGCCCAACCTCAAACCAAACTGGGTCAAAGTCCCATATTTTCTGAGTGTTATATGGCCTAGCATACATTTTAACCCTATTTGCACCACCACACCGCAGGCCAAGTACAGATAGTGATTTAAAGTTCAAATCTCTAAGGTTTCGCCACAATCAATGTTTAGTTGTAAAAATTGTAAATACAATTTATGACGCGATCTACAGTGCTATCTAATCCTACAACGTGTATATTATTATGTACATCATACAAACAATTTTTGAAACAATTAATTCAATCACATGTAAGTAAATTTAATTGTGACCAGTGGTACGACAAAGGTGAATTAAATATCAAAGGTTGACGTGTACAGTTGCACACAATTGTTTGAAATCAGTTTACTCAACATACTGATATACAACTGAACATACGGAGTTAAACCCAAATCTCTCTATCTTTTTATATTTTATACAGTTTATTTAAAACCATGTCTGAAGCACAAATGACTATTGTGGGAATCGACGAGAGCGACAAAGCAAAGGATGCGTTGTTATGTGAGTTCAAAAATATATTTGTTTACAGAGAAAAAAACAAAATTACACAACAATTTTATTTACAATTTTACATGTCTGAAAATGAGTGTATATATGTGTGTATATCAAGCTTAATTTTGCCATTTACGAACAAAAATAATTAAAAACAATTGTTTACAAAAATACTAAAACACTCAAAACTGACTGGTCATTTTAATGTATTTATTTTATTCAAACAGCCAATTCGTTGAATATGTTTCTGACCATGATATACACTTGAGGCCCACAGCTAAATGGGATAGGGTCAGCATATGCTCATTGGTTTTCTATACAAGGTCGGTAACTGACTGAAATCTTGGAAGCAGAAATCTCAACATACTAGGCATATTGTTCACGCCTGCACGCACAACATAGAGGCTATTCAGCTGCACTATTCTATCGTGTAAGCCCAAAAGGCAGTAACTTCTCAATATAATAGTAAGCTGAATATTGCAGTGTATTATTTACGACATGTCTCATTTTGTTAGAAATAGTGCTTCTGTTAGAATCGAGCTCGTAAAATGATTATTAATGCACGTAAATCATGAGATTTCCGTTTGAAAATTCATCAATAATTTGCTACAAGAACTAGATATGCCATGGTAGCATTGGTTTGGTAGAAAACAAAAGTCTACATAGTCCATTTCTCATTTTAAAATGACGAGGACTTGACAGTTTCCTTCCCTTAGGAGAAGTATAGACATGACAGTGATTGTCACCGCATAGACACATCCCAATTTCCCGTGTTTGGGCCTATATGCACAGTTAAATCTAACCCTTGCATATATTTGTTTCAAAAATGGAGACTAAAGGGATATTTTCAAGTTGAAATTACCATTAACCCTTAGAGCGCTGAATTAATTTGTAAAAATCATTGCAGCCAAAGAATTTTTTTAATTTTGAAATCATCATAAATGCATTCCTTAGCTCTTTCTGATTTATTTGAATACCTATGTTATGGGTCTACGATCAATATAAATGTGTTGATTCTTACAGTGCGGGGATCGACTTTAGTCGTCAGAATATGACGTCTATAGACGTCAGATTCTGACGACTAAAGACGATCCCCGCGCTGTAAGAGTTAATGTCTTAAGTTAGCCCTTTCCGTTTTATTTGACCCTATTGTATGAATATACGGCCATTTTATATATTTTATTTATTTAAGTGCGGGGATGACATCATAGACGTCAAAATCGGATGTCTATAGACGTCTATTGCTGACGTCTAAAAGGGTTAAATACATTGAGAGATAATTTGAATCACTAATATGAAGCTTCGACGAGTAAAATACGACTTGGGTTTGCGTGATTAAAATGAACAGTACATTATGTTATACGTTTTAATATCTTCTCTCGACGATCATACGCCTGCGATCAGGATGAGGACACATAATAAGTCACCTACTCACACTGTATCAGTCTTGATCCATCCGCGTAACACTCTCTAGAAGAAGATTAACCCCTACAGCGCGGGGATCAACTTTAGACGTCAGAATCTGACGTCTGTAGACGTCAGATTCTGACGTCTAAAGTCGATACCCGCAATGTAAGAGTAAAAATATTTATAATGGCCGTAGACCTACAGTACTGATTTCACAAAATGAGACAGATTTTTCATCAGTGGCTGGCCTGCGTTAACGTTCGGGCCAGGAAAATATACCCGCCCAAATCCTACTTGGGCTTGCACCCAGTATACTGTGTGGCGGCTAACATGGATGCTGTGAACCATGTGTCATCTCGCCGGGCTGGCCAGGCTCGCTCTGGGCAAGACAGGGCGCGCTCAGCTTGACCACATTCAGCATCATCTGAACAGCTCTGAGTTTATCTAAACGTGCAATAATTGAGTGTCCGTACGCGTATACATGTAGACCTGTTGCAGTCCTCATTTATTTCTGCTTAGCCATTTAGCATTTAGCCTTTAGCATTTAGACATTATCTTTAGTATCGGACAAGCAGTTCAGTGTATAAATTCAGAAAATGGGTGATTTTATGAAGCTACGGTCACTGGAATAGACCTAACTGAAGATGAAAAAGCAGGAACCTGGAAAGTCAGGCTCGCCCGGCGCACCGGACGAGCTTGAAACTGGACCAGACGAGAAGCGCGCCTGACTAACACATACAGGCTTTGACTCAATCCGCCGAGGTTCTCGATTGGCTTGAGCCCCGGCGATATGAGCGCGGCTCCAGTTATATGAACTTATACCAAAACGCACATTGCGGCCCGGCTAAAGGATTTTATAACTTTGGGCGCATACATGCGAGCCCCAAATGGGGTGGGGAGAGAACATGGGGCTAGCCCAGGGCTAGCCTGCGTTAGCCGGGGCTAGCCCCACTGAAAAAGCTTGTCCCATTTTGCTAAATCAGTACTGTATAACTTAGGTGTTCAAATGAATCAGAAAGAGCTAACTAAGACATTTATGACGATTTAAAATTTGAAAAAAAACACCTTTAGTCTCCATGGTTAACATAAAAAAATCAGCGCATTAGTGGTTTTGTCAAGTTAAAAAAAATCCAAAAATCCGAGAAAAACTCGGAGGTGGGTGGCAGGGTTAAGCCCCAACTCGGATTCTTTTCTTTTTTTTGGAAATTTCGTGTTTTTTTTTTGTGTGTTTTTTGTTGTTGTACATGTTTCCAAAAAAAATATAAAAAAAATAGATAGGCGGGTTGGTGGGTGGTGTCTGGTCAATCCGAGTTTTTCTCGGATTTTTGGATTTTTTTCAACTTGACAAGACCCCTTAAGGGTTAACATTTTTAAAGATTGCAAGCCAACCGAGCAAACACGAGATGTAGCACCGATGCCGTTATGAGGCCAGCCTCGTAGTCCAGCATTAACCCTTTCAGCACAGGGACCGAATTTAAACGTCAGATTCTGACGTCTAGACGGCAGATTCCCATTTTAGACGTCTAAAGTCAGTCAGACGTTAGATACTGGCCGTGGACCCATACCATAGGTATTCAAATGAAGCGGGAAGAGCTAACTTATGAAGATTTCAAATTGATAAAATCCTTTGGTCTATTGGTTTATTTAAACATATTTTTTCGCCTAAAGGCCGTGCCTCACCGGACACCCCGCCGCGAGTTAGAAAAAGATAAACTATATATGGCCTAGTAGGGGCTACACCGCAAGCTGCGCCGCGTTACGCCGCGCTGCGCCGCGAATTGAAAGCTGTGAAGAGTTTATTTATTACGGCGCCGCGTTTTTCGGCGTTGTCCTGTGGCTGATCACAATAGCCAGAAGAGTCCCGTGTCGCAAAAAAAACCCTATATGCATAATCAGCATCCAAAAAGACAGGATTTTCACGCGCCACTCTGCTGCTAAATTTTGCGGCGCGGCGTGGCGTTTGGTGGGGCCGCAGATTTAAAGGTTAAAGCAAGATCGGTTCGTCGTCTGATGTCAGCTGTCAATGCGTATCCAATAATTATTTGTAACTTGATAAATTTGTGAGGATATAATATATGCAAACAATGTTCACTTGAGTTCGATAATGAATAAGGAGTGAGCCTCCAATAATTTGTATTTAATCATACAACAAAATCACGCCACACATCACATAACTGATACCGGGGGTATACATTGCATTTCGAACTATAACAAGAATGCGGTATGGTCTGATACCGATATACATATCATAGTAAAAACCAATAATTTGTATTTAATCATACAACAAAATCACGCCACACATCACATAACTGATACCGGGGGTATACATTGCATTTCGAACTATAACAAGAATGCGGTATGGTCTGATACCGATATACATATCATAGTAAAAACCAGTGCTCAGAGAGTGAGATTATTTTTTGTCTTCTGTTACCTTTTCAGGGTACCTGGACACGATTCACAAACCGGAATTTAAGCTGCTTCTGGTTCACGCCGTAGAAGTGTACACACCAGTTTATACAATGTCTGGAGGTATGTTATATGTTTATGGAAACGACCATCTAAATAAATGTGTGTGAATGTCAATAACTGTAGCTGCGCGGGAATAGACCTTAAACGTCAGAATCTGACGTCTGTAGACGTCACATTCTGACGTCTAAAGTCGATCTGACGTATATAGACGTCAGATTCTGACCTCTAAAGTCGACCCCCACACTGAAGGAGTAAAATAGTAATAATGGCTGTAGCCACATAATATAGGTATTCAAATGAGACAGAAAGAGCTAACTAAGATATGATGATTTCAAAATGAAAAAAAAAGAATTTGGTCTCCATGGTTTATGCATATTTCAGCGCTTTAAGGGATAACTGTATGGTCGATATGAACGTAACACAATTCATTCTCACCTCGAGGTAAAAAATATCTGTCAATTAAGATATTAAATGTCAAACTCAGAGGTTTTTATTGATGGCATTTACCATTATTATTTAATTAATTGATTCCAAATGTATAATCGTCCGCATAAATATCACACGTAAGCTCAGGGTGATATTTATACAAAACAAGTTTAAATCAAATCGACAAGAGTTAAAAAACGAAGTATAATAATATAAATGTGCTGCCCACCAAGATCTATTGAGCCAATGTTGGTTTAATGCTGGTTCAACGTCTGCGACGCTAAACCAGCATTAACCCAACACATATATTGTCTCTTGTTTGCTATAACAAGGTAACAATATAACAACACATCAGCTGATGGCTTCTTCGCTGTGAAATATCTCTCATTCAGTTATTATCTTTTTGATTTTACCCAAGGAGTACCCGCAGCGGATCATTATCAGCGGGTTCTGCAGCAGAGCAAGGATCGTGCAAAGAAACTTGAAGAAGATTATGCAGTCATTCTGAGACAAAGAAAGGTATGATGAATGCCAATATAATAAAATATATACCATTTATATTCAATAAAAAAGCTCCATTCATCCCTGAATTTAATGACTGAATGAATGATTGAATAAATGAATGAATGAATGAATAAATGAATGAATGAATGAATGAATGAATAAATGAATGAAAGAATGATTGGATAAATGAATGAATGAATGAATGAATGAAGGAATGAATGAATGAATGAATGAATAAATGAATGAATAAACGAATGAAAGAATGAATATAACTTAATATATTGACATTAATCATACATTTAATTCTATTTATTATAACTTAATATATTGACATTAATCATACATTTAATTCATGTCAATCAATCAATCAATCAATCAATCAATCAATCAATCAATCAATCAATCAATCAATCAATCAATCAATCAATCAATCAATCAATCAATCAAACAATCAATCAATCAATCAATCAATCAATCAATCAATCAATCAATCAATCAATCAATCAATCAATCAAACAATCAATCAATCAATCAATCAATCAATCAATCAATCAATCAATCGATCAATCGATCAATCAATCAATCAATCAATCAATCAATCAATCAATCAATGGGATTCTTAGCATTGCTGCATTGTTTGACGTATATATATTGCTTCCATTTAGGTAGAAGGAAGAATTGTAGCTGTATGGGTACAGTTAGGCGTACACTGATGGGCAGTGTCAGTGACTATGTTGTACATCACGCCCATTGTCCTGTCATCATATGTAGATCATAACAGTTTTATAATCCAGCATTTATTTTATCATACAACTCTACAATTTCAACTGTATCGTAGAATTAAATTTAATGCAAAAAGGGCGAAGTCTTGTTGTGCCTAAATGTAGAGCAGTGTATTACACAAATGTATCGTCTATAAATCTATGTTTTAAAATATGACATATATTAGCTCTTACAACGAGGAGATCAACAGATTCTGACGTCTAGCGTCGATCCTTGCAACTGAAAGAATTGAAAATGTATAATAGCCGCAGCCTAGGTATTCAAATGAAGCGGAAATAGCTTACATTCATGACGGTTTAAATTTAGTTGAGAGCATGAATATAGCTTGTGACACAAGCAGGCATACGTGATCAAAAATATCATATTGATTTTTTATTCTAATTATCAGCAGTGAATTTTTTGTTTTATGTGACTGTAACATCGATTGAAAATTTAAATTGTGTTTAATTATATTATTTTAATTATTTTATTATCTAAAACGTTCTAATTTAAGTTGTGTGAATTTATGTTTGTATGATGTACTAGATTGTTTCCTGGAGGGAATTTACTTACATCTCCAAAGGTACGTTTTGCTCTGCTGGTCAAAAGTAAAACCATATTTGCATCGCAAAGGCCTCTTCTCGCCCATGTATTTTCGGTAAGGGCGGGCCGACAGTGGGATCAATTCTTGTTGATGACTGTGCTCAGCGAATTGAGACACTTAGCTCCTTTGAGGACGAGTCAAATGATACACATGGTGATGGGTTATTAACTTACGCCGAAGCAAAAGCATATTCCCTATGTAAACTAATTTTGCATGATTTATACCTTATGGCCATAATCATATAATGATACACGAGACTTTGACCCAATGCTCAGTTAATTTTGCATGAAGTATTGTATCCGGAATCGATATCCCCCCCCCTTAACCCGTGAGCGCATGGGCGCATCGTGAGTATTTGTGTTACATTGTGTTGTATAATATATACACTTGTGCTTACATGAATTATACAAGGTAAAAATCAAAACCAGATTAGTTTTGCTCTATGCTTGTAACATATTTTTTTAAAGTTTAAAATCACGCTCATAAGCCTACTTAATTTCATAATTATTGTTTTTCAACCATATAGTTGCCATGCTAGCTGATTTAATTCAACTTACAAGACTAAACATTTTACTCTATTTAATATCCTTTGCTCAAGTACCATGCCACAATAATCAGTTAGCCATTGTGTATTTACAAAGTATATATTGCAGCCAACGTATGTGAATATTCAAATTAAAACCAGAGTCTACTTTCAATTGTTGAAAAAAAATTATCTAATAAAAATATTTAAATAATAATTGTGTTCAGCCAGTGTTTACATTATTAAAAAAACATGAACTCTTTTTAAAAATACATTGTGAGAAATATCATCATTTCATTAACTAAACAAAAAAATTCCCAGTTCTTCTTAATGTATTATATGTGAATATTATATTATATGACTGAATCTCAGCTTATTTATCAATTTAATATTCCAGGTTTGATGGTGGAGGATTTCCAAAAATAGTGCCGGCAAAAAATTATGAAATCTAAAAATGGTATAGCCTATAAAAATAACAACCCTTTCAGCTTTGCTTTGAAAAAAAACCACACATCTTATATATTACGAAGGCTTTGTGTTATAGATATTTATGTCTTCTGTAAATATAATCTTTCGCAATTATTATGCCTTTAACTTTGACAGCCGGGCCCAGGCATGTTATCCAGTTGTTTTTGGTACACTAAGGCCAGGCTTACATGAATGCTCCATAGGGAAGAAGTCGCAACATACATGGACAGTCATGACCGAGAGCAGGTGTACACAGTTCTACATACACAACAGGGGAGTGGATTGCACTATGCACCGAACCTGTGGTACGTGGGTTCAAGCTAGGTATCTATTAAAAACAGGCCTAAATTTATTGACGTACAGCACATTTTTGTCAATTATATTTATTCGTTCAAACCATTACAATTACCACTGGGTTAATATACATAATACATAAATTATAACATCGTTCTGAATTCAACAACCATAATTATAACACGGTTCTGAATTCAACAATCATAATAGATTGTCTCATGTTGGTTTCATGGTGACTTAAAATCTGCGTCGATAGCCCAACATTAAACCAATGACGTGCAACAAAATCATTTAATGGGTTTTATTAATTTTTACCTGACCTGGGCTTACCTTCGATCTATGTGTGACTCGTAATACTTTTTCTAACCTATTTAAACATGCCATTGTTCATCACACTTTTCTCAGCTATCTTCCACTGCGATCTTGTGGATATTCATTTTGAATTTCGGGACGATATTTATCATTTATTATTTAAAGGTATGTTGTCCAACATTAAACCAGAACACAGTACGTTTACTTGAAACAATTTTTTAAATTTTTCTTGCATGGACTGATCTTCGATCTATGTGTTGCTTAATACATGATACTTTTATAACCTATTTTTATAACTTTGATAACCTAGCTTTCACATATTGATTTGTAATTAAATGTGATAACATATATAATGTAATATGCAAATGTTAAAATAAATCAATACAAGCAGCACTAACTGCATTTTCTAAGTAGAGAAAAACCATATTGAATGAAAACAAGATTATTTTCAATGAATTTTAATTAATTTTTACACCTCGGATGATCGGTTTTTTATTTTATAACCAATAATACTTATATAATATATATACTTATATAATATTTATAATTTATAATTATAATTCACAAAATTATCGTCATTGATTTAAAGTGGAAATTGTAACAACGTCAATACTAAGTAGATTGATTACTTATCAAATGTTCTTAGGTTAACCCTTAAAGCACTGAATTTTTTTTATATAAACCATGGAGGGTTTTATTAAATTCGAAATCATCATAAATGTCCTAGTTATCTCTTTCCACTCCATTTGATTACCTATGTTATGGGTGCGTGTAGGCACGTTTTACGTGAATACCATGATGGTATTATAGATATATCCATCACTTGAGACACTAAATCATTTTTTTATTGTATTCAGTTTATACATCTAATTGATTTTGATATAAAAACCCTGTGATAAATTGCGATATCGTGAAAAACATGCGTACTTTTCTGTTTAATTGATACCACCATCATCATAATCAGATATTTATCGCCTGCCATCTATACAGAAACTTAATCATTCCATATTCTTAAAATATACCAGTGACGTCAGTCTATTGTTAAAACAGTAGATTCGTATCTTCAAATGTACTGCTATTTTAGGTTGGACACAATGTACAGGTTTTACCATGACACTGTATAACTGCATGGCTGAACCGACGATGGATTTATATGTGTTTTGGGGGGTTTACCAGTGCTGAAAATGTTCCCTAGAAATGTGTTCTTCAGAGCTGAAAGCGTTGTAATTTGTACTATGGAATTTTCTGACATCTGATAAATCGTCGCTAGCATGCATATTTATTTTTATTGCCATAGACCCATAACATAGGTATTCAAATGAAGCGGGAAGAGCTAAATTAAACAAATTAAACAATTGTGATGGTTTCAAATTGAAAAAAAATTCCTTTGTCCTCTATTTGAAAAGGTGTGCTCTGAATTCCACTTGAGTAACCACCACTCGTTTGTGCAATGAATTAAAACGTCCTAGTGTGATTACTGTACTGCTACATGTAGTTGACAATGACCAACATACATCGCATTGTGATGTTACTCATAATCTAATGTTGTTGAATAGTTATTTGTTATATCCACTAAACTCTGCACTGGCTACTATGTAGCCAATGCAGAGTTGAACAGATATCAAATTTAAATAACCGAACACTCCTCATTCTAATTTTATCAAAGTAGGTTGAGTACTGCTTATTATTCACCAGGTTTCTCCACAGATGAGGCCACGTGGTGAATGTGCAGTACACTTCTTGTAGCCATTCTGCTCCACACGCTGTTTTGAATTCTGAATCAAATATATCCAGTTCTGTTTAGAGCTCACTGGCCCTCCTCAGATTATTTGGTCACCCATATTTATTGACGCTGGGCCAAATGCTGTGGTGACTGCTGATCCTTGGTCATAAACTGATCCCGTCGGCAGGTGTGGCTTGACCAAGCGACGGAAAATCATGTTTGTGATATATCTAGAGTCATTATGGCTTCAGTAGATAATGATCTTGGCGGGTTTTCTTCAATTCAAGTGTAAAAGTTGTGTAAAGATGTGGTGTTCTCACACTCATGCTGTTGGCTTGCATTACGAGACGTATGTGAGATCAGCCCATCCCTCACTCTCTCCTATAAAATGTACGCTTCACTGCACAGATATTCACTATAGATATTCGTACGAGAAAATGCATAGGCCTGCTGCATCGTTGGTACATTGAGATAGACTGATCTCAGCACAAGTGACCACAAGCTCTTGCCTGAAATCTAGGGCTTGATGTGGTGACTTGTGCTGATATGAGCCCATCTCGCCTTCTCAACGATGCCGCATGCATATTATTACCACTCTGGACACACCGCGTTCGTGTGTCACTCCCACTGACGTATGTAACTGCGAGACTGAAGTCTTGCATATTATTGTGAAATTGTTTCAAAAGATGTAACAATTAGGGACCAACAAAACATTTAGAATTGTAAAGTAAAATTGATGATATTTAAATAATCATGAAGACTTCATTCTCGCATCGCAACATCACTCAGTGTGTAGTGTCATGTATGTTCTGTCGTTCTGTTCAGTCGTAAAAGAGAAGTAAACATATAGAGAGAGACTCTCTCTTTTCCTTAATAATCGGTTCTTAAAAAAACCTTTTGTATTTGACTTTTCATAAATTATACACACTGAAATCGACAAAATCGTCAACACACTAAATCTTTTTAAAGACAATAATTGAATTCCATGATATATCAGTTGAAGAGCAGTTTTAGTTTTTGTAAAAAAATTTTATTTCAAATGTTTATTTTTTCATGAATGAGCACTGCTCCTGAAGTACTTGTCGCCAAACAGTGCTCGTTCTACCATAAAGGTTGATAGCTAATAGATGTAGTGTCAATGGCCTTTGTAATTAATGTTACTAAATAGCTTCTGTGGACAGTAGAGACTATGTATTAAGCGGAATTTATTACACCGTTTTGGTGCGAAACAATTGTCAACACTCACAGCAAACACGACGTTGACCCAATGCTGGTACAATTCAAATCTGCATCAAATATTAGTTATAATAGTAATATTGTAATAAGGTAACTTGTATCGACTCGTTTTTGTCGATAGCTCATACAAATATGTTTTTTCTGGAAAGGGGGGGGGGGGGGTTGTGACGAAAGTGCTGTTTAGACGAGACAAACAAGTTGCCCCCGCCTCCCTGTCGGGATCAACAGCTTCTAGCTCGATCACATATTTTCAATTTTTACAGACAGACAGACAGATATTTTATTGACAGAAAAGAAAAGTCATTACAGACTTATTTGTCATAGAAATGAAAGAGATATATGTACATACAAGATTGTTAGTTTGTTAAAATCATATGATAATATACATGATATGACGTACACAACTAAAATCATGTTAAGTGGCATTGCCAAAATAAAAACTGGGTATTTCGATAATATAAATGACTACTACTAAAAATGAATTAAAAGGCATTGCCAAGATAACATAGAGGTCTATCATTTTGTTTCCCGCACCAAAACCAGAGATAAAATAGCTACTACGTATGACATACTAATTATATATAGTAGCAAAAAAGACACTCTGGAAAGCGTAGAAACCTAAAATATATACAAGTGCATGATTATGCTACAGTAACTGGAGTATGCAATAAGCCAATGGTAAAAATTATATGGTATTTTTTTAAATTAAATATAATATCATGCAAGTACAATAAATATGGCATAAACAGGTAGCTCCGTGTCATGTGACCATGCAAGCACAGTCGCTATGAGCGCGGATATTCCCTGTTATGAGATATAATTACCATTAAAAATATGTTTTTTAAGTTATAAGTAAAGGGTTACCGCCGAGTATTGTTGTACTTAGCGCCTAAAGAGTTACAGCATATATTGTGATACTGGTGAGAATTTGAAAGGTTAAAGCCAATTATAGTTATGCTTTAGCGTCCACAGTAGGCTAAGTGTTAAAACATATAATGTGACACTGATGATAATTTGCTGTAATTAATGTATAATGGTTTGTTAACTGCACGTTCTGATATTAAACACCTGCTCTCGCAAAGGTTGTTTATTATCAAGGTGAATGACCCAGACATATGGCATGTGATTGGTCGAGATGATCATCTCGACCAATCACATTCCCTAATATCTGGGTTAACCGCCTTGTCATCATCATTATACCCGCATATACATTTATTAATTCAATTAGGATATTCAGGCAACATGCTACAAATAATACTCGCTGGAGTAATACCTTGAATGCATATCAAACGAGACATACAATATGAATATCTACATGTTGTGTAGACGCACTTAATTTAAATGAGAATAAGAAAGGAACGTTCATATATTTTTTAATTAATAGGACATATGGGTAATAACATAAAGATAAATTTAAGTAGAATAAAATGCTATGCAATGAAAACATTATTTTCAAATAGGTCTACCTCATTCTGCATACAGATGTTGACGCATTTTACCTGGAACATTGTTTTAGCATTGTTTAGGATTCGAATTTGTTGTTTTGAAAAAAAAAATGAAAAAAATTGAAATGAGTTACTTCTATAGCGCCGAAATTTCGAATACAAGGTCCGACCGAAGGTTCAACGTTTTAGCTAATGGCATAATAGCGAACATGTTAGACAGGCTGCTAATGTAATGCTGACACCATTATTTTCTAATATAGCAAGAGGTGATAATAAGAGCATTTTTCAAAACATAAAAAATATTGAATGGAAATCCCCCCCCCCTTTAGTCAACACCACAGGTGCACGACGCAAAATAAACAAACACAAACATCTTAGCCCAATACGCGATCGGCTAGAGACCGCCTGCACAGCTCGAATTTCCAATTTTTTGAGGGCTGTGTCATCTACCTCGTCTCGCCATCCAAAGTAGGTTATTATGGTCAAGTTTGGCCTGTATGTACACACTTACCTCTTTTTCACCTGACTGATCTACGTATTTTTGGCTCGTCATGAATGGTGTAAAACTAGGTCAGGGAGACTTGAATATCAATCGGCCAATTGGAGAAAAGCTGTGGTGTCTCTCCAATGATAAGCTGGCGAATCACATCCTACAAATAAGAAAAAAGTTTCTGGACCTTTTGCAGGCCAGTGTTTAGAGTACACATAGAATGGATACATCGTCCCCTTGAAGTTAGAAGGTGCTAAACTGCCACTTTGTAAAGTGGCAGTTTAGCACATTCTAACTCCAAGGGAACGACATTTTATTGCTCCACTTAAGGCCACTATGTTTTTTATCTGTTTTAGATGAGCGCGCGCATTAGGCTGCGTATTACCAAAAAGAAAACATGTGTTTTTTTCTGTCCAGCGCGTGCATTAGATCGTTGCCGATTTCGGAAAAAAACAGTCAATTTGGGAGATAAAACCTTATATATGCTTTATCACTGTATATACAGTTAATCACCGTATATACGATTAATCTCCGTATATACAGTTTATCACTGTATATACAGTTAATCACCATATATACGGTTAATCACTGTATATACAGGTAATCACTGTATATACAGTTAATCATCGTATATACAGTTTATCACTGTAAATACAGTTAATCACCGTATATACAGTTTATCACTGTATATACAGTTAATCACCATATATACGGTTAATCACTGTATATACAGGTAATCACTGTATATACAGTTAATCATCGTATATACAGTTTATCACTGTATATACAGTTAATCACCATATATACGGTTAATCACTGTATATACAGGTAATCACCGTATATACAGTTTATCACTGCATATATAGTTAATCACCATATATACGGTTATTCACTGTATATACAGGTAATCACTGTATATACAGGTAATCACTGTATATACGGTTAATCACCGTATATACGGTTTATCACTGTATATACAGTTAATCATCGTATATACAGTTAATCACCGTATATACGGTTAATCACCGTATATACGGTTAATCATCGTATATACAGTTTATCACTGTATATACAGTTAATCACCGTATATACGGTTAATCATCGTATATACAGTTTATCACTGTATCTACGGTACGGGTAATCACCGTTTATATGGTTTATCACCGTATATACAGTTTTCACTGTATACAGTTTACCACCGTATATACTGTTTATCACTGTATACAGTTTATCACTGTATATACGGTTTATCACTGTATACGTTTTGTTCACTGTGAATACGGTTTACCATTTATATACAGTTAATAACCGTAAAAACAGTTGATCACAGTATATATGGTTTATCACTTTATATACAGTTTATCACTGTAAACAGTTTTTCACTGTATACGGTTTATCATTGTATATACAGTTTATCATTGTATATACAGTTTATGACTGTATATACAGTTTGCGACTGCATAAACGGTTTATGACTAAATGTATGTCTTATGACTGTACGTTTGAATCATGTTTCAAAAATGCTGAGGAAAATGATAGATTTGTTTCTGGTAGATAAACAGTAAATAATTAATTCAATTTGGAGGGTGTTTCTTCTGAAAAGAGCAATATTTTCCATCATTTAAAATTAAAAATTGCGTCAGAAATACCATTTTTATATGAATGAAAAATAGAACCAAACAATTCAGCACAAGTGATTAATAAGCAAGTACTTATTAAACACATTTTATTACAAAACTTATGTCACTAGCATCGATTAATTATCTCTCAGATCAATGAAAGGCCTTCTAACCACCACATGACACTGTATATATCTTCCCAAAAAAGCAAATGTTTATTGCAATTACCATAATAAAGATTTTAAAAAATGACGTCGAAATACCTTTCTAAGGATTTCGAATACGAGTTGGTGATATTTTGTGTTGAATAAATGTAAAAATTGACATTTTAGTCGATTTGTGTACACTTGATTTTATTGGCGTGTTGCAACTTGTATCCTGATAAAACATGAGTAAAACATGTAAAAAAGACAATATATTTTTCGTCATCGGGATAATTTAATCAATTTCTTTTGGGCCTTTAAAAGTCATCGTGTTAATATGTGGGCATATTATAGTGCAGATAAAATATCATACCCAGTATATGTGTGTGTCTGTGTGTGTTTGTGTGTGTATATATAAAATATGTGTGTGTGAGTGTGTGTGTGTGTGTGTGTGTGTGTATGTGTGAGAGTGTGGGTGGGTGGGTAGGTGGGTGTGAGTGTGTGTGTGTTTGTGTGTGAATGAGTGAGTGAGTGATTTGGTGAGTGAGTGAGTGAGAAAGTACTTAATTTAGTGATAGAGTGAGTGATTGGGTGGATGAGTGAGTGATTGGGTGGATAAGTGAGTGAGTGAGTGAGTGAGTGAGTGAGTGAGTGAGTGAGTGAGTGAGTGAGTGAGTGAGTGAGTGAGTGAGTGAGTGAGTGAGTGAGTGAGTGAGTGAGTTTTGGATGACTGATCAGTGATGTTTCCATGTTTGTACTATTTTTGTGTATTAATCAATGTTGGTCAAAAATGGTCGTCCTTGTTCTTAAAACGCACACGGTTAAGGAAAGATGCCGAAAAAGCCCATGCAAAACCCCTTGTTTGTTTTGGGAGCAAATAAGGTGTGCGTATTGGGAAAAATGTTAGTGTTTTGTCAAACATCCATGACTCAGAAAGTGGTGGATGGGAATTTTTTGCCATATGTGCGGTTTAAGGCGACACAATCAGGCTATAATCATAAAAAAAATCAGCATTTTTATTTTTTGCTCCGTGATGTGTCCATAATATGTCAACATGTCCATAGACCAGAATTGCGTAATTTTTTCTTTTGATTTCGTGTTGCGCATTTACCATTTAAACGAGAAATAAAGACAAAGTTTAATTTGGGACATGCATGTCCAAAATAAGAACTATACGGGAATAACTGATAAATGGGGCTTTCCGCACACTTTCCGCACATGCACTTGCTACGTTGCCACAGCAGCCCCAGACTATTGTTTGTAGAGCAAGGCAGCTGTTTCGATGACTTTATCACACTCTTTCTAATCTATTGATACAAACATAGCGGGCACTAGCATAGTATTCTAGACAAAAGATTAGTATCCCTACCCGCGAGGGACCCCCCTAGACCTTATATTTTAAAACTGCCACCGACCGGGGGCTGGCTTAATATAGCACACACCAGGAACACTGCCATAACCACCGCCGCCAGGCCTAACACAAGCCAAAAAATCAGGTGCAACTTCAGTCCGTGAAGAAAAGGTAGTTATTGGGACAATTGATCCGGTTATTGCGATAATCATGGATTGCTTTTTTTTTATTTTTCACCTTGAAAAGTCTTTCAATGTCATCCATCTTTGAAGGTGTCAGGTTATTTCAGACCTAGACTATTTCGGACTGGTGATTTCGGACGCCAATCGGTGATTTTGGACGGTGATTTTGGACGGTGTGCGGTGAAATCGGACGGTGATTTCGGACGGTATGTGGTGAATTCGTACGCCGCGGTGAATTCGGACGGTGATTTCGGACGGTGTGCGGTGAATTCGGACGCCCAACTAAGTGATCTTTTATATTACTATTCTGATACTAATGTGGCTAATTTTGGATGGTAATTTCAGACGGTGATTTCGTACGGTGATTTTGTACGGTGTGATGTTTAAAAATTCCTAGCATAGTACTTTTTTATATGACTATTTCTGTACTAATATCGGTCATTTCGGACGGTGATTTCGGACGCTATTATATATAAGGAAGCCTAATATGAGAAATAAAATATTATAGAACGACATGACATTAAAATCTGTGAGCAGGTCGTATATTAATATAGGTTCCTTGTAGGCCTACATGTGATAATAATATTTCAATGTACACTTCATTGTGCGATAAATCAGGGTTGTAATTCTAGAATATAATGTTTAATGCAATAAATTAGACGATGTTTTAATTACTGCGCAGCCTATGTGTTTATTGAAATACGTTGCTGTTGTTGGTGCAGTGATAACGGTAGCCTGCTTGGAAAGTCAGAGATCGCAGAGTGAGTGAGTGAGAGAGTGAGTGAGTGAGTGAGTGAGTGAGTGAGTGAGTGAGTGAGTGAGTGAGTGAGTGAGTGAGTGAGTGAGTGAGTGAGTGAGTGAGTGAGTGAGTGAGTGAGTGAGTGAGTGAGTGAGTGAGTGAGTTTTGGATGACTGATCAGTGATGTATCCATGTTCGTACTATTTTTGTGTATTAATCAATGTTGGTCAAAAATGGTCGTCCTTGTTCTTAAAACGCACACGGTTAAGGAAAGATGCCGAAAAAGCCCATGCAAAACCCCTTGTTTGTTTTGGGAGCAAATAAGGTGTGCGTATTGGGAAAAATGTTAGTGTTTTGTCAAACATCCTCAGACCGCATTTCGAATCCTGTATCTGGAGGCCAGTGTCATTTCATTCATTTCACCATCCTCAGGAGGTTCTCCTGGCCCAGTTTAGCATATATGTGCACAAAGGTGGCCTAAACCCTATTGATTTCCTTTCATTTAGAAGGGTTGATTTAACGAGTGGTACGACAATAACCTGACATTTTCAAATATCGCCTCATCTCTTACCACCCACGTGAAGAGACGAGACGTATCTGAGGCATAACTGATCACTTCGCAAAATGTACATAGAAAGAGGTAAAGCCCCCACGTACGTGATCATGATTGCGTACGTACGAGATCATGATTGTGTACGTACGGGATATAATGCGTACGTATGGGGTCATGATTGCGTACGTATGAGATCATGATTGCGTACGTACGGGATCATGATTGCGTACGTACGGGATCATGATTGCGTACGCACGGAATCATGATTACGTACGTACGTGATCATGATTGCGTACGTACAGGATCATGATTGCGTACGTACGGGATCATGATTGCGTACGTACGGGATATTCACATTATTTTTTTTCCTTCCTATGTCCCCTCTGGGTCTTCGTAATTTCACATTTGTGTGACCATGGCATTTCATTCTCCACCCATTAAGAGGTTAAACCAATGCTGGTTTAATGCTGGGCCAGCGGCGCAGACGATGATCGAGCATTCACCCGGAATTGTTTCAACGTCCCGTGTTTGCTGTCAGCTGGTCAGCACGGCGAGCAGGACTTGAGATGTTATTTTTATGAATGATAAATTTGAGCGACATGACATTAAAAAATCTGATGTTATTTTTATGAATGATAAATTTGAGCGACATGACATTAAAATCTGTGAGCAGGTCGTATATTAATATAGGTTCCTTGTAGGCCTACATGTGATAATAATATTTCAATGTACACTTCATTGTGCGATAAATCAGGGTTGTAATTCTAGAATATAATGTTTAATGCAATAAATTAGACGATGTTTTAATTACTGCGCAGCCTATGTGTTTATTGAAATACGTTGCTGTTGTTGGTGCAGTGATAACGGTAGCCTGCTTGGAAAGTCAGAGATCGCAGAGTGAGTGAGTGAGAGAGTGAGTGAGTGAGTGAGTGAGTGAGTGAGTGAGTGAGTGAGTGAGTGAGTGAGTGAGTGAGTGAGTGAGTGAGTGAGTGAGTGAGTGAGTTTTGGATGACTGATCAGTGATGTATCCATGTTCGTACTATTTTTGTGTATTAATCAATGTTGGTCAAAAATGGTCGTCCTTGTTCTTAAAACGCACACGGTTAAGGAAAGATGCCGAAAAAGCCCATGCAAAACCCCTTGTTTGTTTTGGGAGCAAATAAGGTGTGCGTATTGGGAAAAATGTTAGTGTTTTGTCAAACATCCTCAGACCGCATTTCGAATCCTGTATCTGGAGGCCAGTGTCATTTCATTCATTTCACCATCCTCAGGAGGTTCTCCTGGCCCAGTTTAGCATATATGTGCACAAAGGTGGCCTAAACCCTATTGATTTCCTTTCATTTAGAAGGGTTGATTTAACGAGTGGTACGACAATAACCTGACATTTTCAAATATCGCCTCATCTCTTACCACCCACGTGAAGAGACGAGACGTATCTGAGGCATAACTGATCACTTCGCAAAATGTACATAGAAAGAGGTAAAGCCCCCACGTACGTGATCATGATTGCGTACGTACGAGATCATGATTGTGTACGTACGGGATATAATGCGTACGTATGGGGTCATGATTGCGTACGTATGAGATCATGATTGCGTACGTACGGGATCATGATTGCGTACGTACGGGATCATGATTGCGTACGCACGGAATCATGATTACGTACGTACGTGATCATGATTGCGTACGTACAGGATCATGATTGCGTACGTACGGGATCATGATTGCGTACGTACGGGATATTCACATTATTTTTTTTCCTTCCTATGTCCCCTCTGGGTCTTCGTAATTTCACATTTGTGTGACCATGGCATTTCATTCTCCACCCATTAAGAGGTTAAACCAATGCTGGTTTAATGCTGGGCCAGCGGCGCAGACGATGATCGAGCATTCACCCGGAATTGTTTCAACGTCCCGTGTTTGCTGTCAGCTGGTCAGCACGGCGAGCAGGACTTGAGATGTTATTTTTATGAATGATAAATTTGAGCGTAGGGGCCTATTAAGTTATCGAGTGACTCACTTATCACGCTACTAAGAATTGTGAATAGGAGTTCAAATAAGTGCTTGAACAAGCATACTACTATTGTCTAACTGTCCGCATTTTTTTACAATATGTTTGTTCAACATTTATGTGTGATACCGGTCCGTGCCATGAGCACAGACACACCGGATCGTTAACCCTCTGCGTCCCTATGACCATGATAACCAGACATGTATTCAACGTCAAATTGACGTTGAATAGCCTACATGTCTTGTTAATTGACAATTAATTGTTTTAAAATATAAGTTGCATTAAGAATCACTTTAAATTCGATTAAGGTCAGTTGCAAAACCAACTACAAAGTAGAGTGTTGTGTTGTATAATAATTATAAAATATTCGCAGGTTACGATAGGATTATTGCAGCACGCAGACTGTAAAGTGTCTTAAATCGCGGCACGCGTTATCAGCAAGTAATCAACCCTTATTCTGCTGATGATCACAGTCAATAGAATATTTATTGTTTAAACAATTATAATTGTATTATTTTCCGTTAATAACGTGCTAGGGTCGTGAAAGTGATAATAATTATAATAAAAATTATCTATAATTTTCATTCATTTGAAAATTGTGCTTGCATTATCTTGAACGCAGTGATGAGAGTGAACTGGCCGTTTTGCTACAAAAGTATGACCGTTGTCTGCGAAATGAGACCTCAAAAGTGTGTGATACGCATAAAAAATAAAAATGACAAATTTGATTATATTGTATATAAATATATGTATCAAAATATATTTCGTATACATAAAATGATATGCCTATGTGACGATGACAAACGTTCTTATACGTACAGAATTATGTATCATAACTGTACCGGTATATAACAAATTTTTACCCCTCAGCCATTAAGGCTGTAGTGTATAGTGATCACCAGAGGCGGGCGGTTGGGCGCGCGGGCAGTCGAGCGGTCGGGGGTTGGGCGGGCGGGCATGTCAGAAATTTAACTCTTTCTAAAAAGTTAGCTGATCAATTTTGTTTATTTTTTACAGACATGACTTATGTGCCTGGGCAATTCATCCCATATATTTTTTTTGCCACCAAGACATAAGCGGCCATTTTACAAGATGGTCGCATAAAAAGCTTGTGGGCATCATAACTTATGAACTGTTGGTTAGATTGCATTCAAATTTGGCATGGTTGTTCTCTAGGTGGCCCTAGGGTAGTGGTTAGCACCGCTGCCCTTCACGTCAGAGTTCGGGGTTCGGTTCCCAGTCTCGGCGGTTTGAAAGAAACAAAAATGTTTCTTCCCCATCCACGTGTGAAAGTCAGTATTGTGGGGAGCCTCTGTGACCGAGAGGTAGCGTGCTCGGCCTCAGACCGCCAGGGTACGAATTTCGAATCCTGTGTCTGGAGGACAGTGTCATCTCAATCATCTCACCATCCTCAGGAGGTTCTCCTGGCCCAGTTTTGCCTATATATGTGCGCAAAGGTGGCCTAAAGCCCGATTCATTTCATTTACGTACATAATTATGTATCATAACTGTACCGGTATATAACAAATTGTTACCCCTCAGGCATTAAGGCTGTGGTGTATAGTGCTCACCAGAGGCGGACGGTTGGGCGCGCGGGCGGTCGGGCGGCCGGGGGTTGGGCGGGCGGGCATGTCAGAAATTTAACTCTTTCTAAAAAGTTAGCTGATCAATTTTGTTTATTTTTTACAGACATGACTTATGTGCCTGGGCAATTCATCCCATATATTATTTTTGCCACCAAGCCATAAGCGGCCATTTTACAAGATGGTCGCATAAAAAGCTTGTGGGCATCATAACTTATGAACTGTTGGTTAGATTGCATTCAAATTTGGCATGGTTGTTCTCTAGGTATTTCTGATGATCTAATTAACTTTTGGGATGAATCTATTAAAAACAAAACGGCTGCCGCAGCCATTTAAAAAAAATTGGCCGCCTAAATAGCTTGTGGGCACGATAACTTATGAACCGTTGCTTGTTGTATTTCTAAAATGATTATGCATAAGTATTAAAAAGAAAAGATGACTATATAACTGTATGAGGCTTGTTATGCATAATACCGTCCAAAATTACCGACCGGAATTATCGATATTAGTACAGGAATAGTTATATAAAAGAGTACTCTGTTAATATAAGTTTTTTTATACGTCCGAAATCACCGTCTAAACTCACCGTCCGAAATCAACATCCTAAATTAGTGATATTAGTATCAAAATAGTGATATAAAAGAGTACTAAGTTAGGCGACCGAATTCAACGCACACCGTCCGAAATTACCATCCGAATTCACCGCGGTGTCCGTATTCACCGCACACCGTCCAAAATCACCGTCCGATTTCACCGCACACCGTCCGAAATTACCGTCTGAAATCACCGATAGGCGTCCGACATCACCAGGTCCGAAATAGTCGAAGTACGAAATCACCGGCAGTCATCTTTGAACTTGACCTATTATTTTGAGTTATATATTCACATACTACTGGTATCAATCGGATGTCAATGGGCATAAAGCTGACCTATAATATACAAATGTAGGTCATAAACTTTCAGGCTACAGATCGATATAATTATGACTTAGGCTATCACGCTTATTGTGAAATGGTAAGAATCTAGTTGTTCATAATACTTTAGATGTCATGATAACTTAGTTGGACCTTGCATGATAAAATAAAAGGCATGGTAGCTAATTCATTTTGTGTTTTTGTATTATCTTTCCATATGTTAATCCATTTGTTTTGCCGTGAAACTTGAATAAACAAAATATAGTGTAAATTTCTATTGTCACGGCCACCATTTTGAAATTATGCAAATTAGCTACTTTCCCATGGTCCGATTTTAGAACATTTTTTTCTGGCGATGTCAATGACTCAAGGAACAAGTTAGAATCAGAAAACCTTTTGTTGCAATTTTGTTGGGGTCATACCATGGATTGATCTGTCCAAACCACAGACAGGCCTAGTAGACAGTCAGCAACAGAGCCACAAGCCTACTAATAACACGCGCCGACAACACCGACAGCTGCAACTGCAGCAGGCGTAGCACACATCAGCTTCACAGCTTGCAGCTCAGGCCTAACACACATCAGTAAGACTGCCATAACCACAGGCCTAACACAAGCCAGCATCACAGAGAGCTAAGAACACATGTCTAACCACCATCAGCAACACAGCTTCAAGGTCAGGCGTGACACAGCCCAGCACAGCATCCTGAACAGGAATCAGAAGACAATGCTCTGCAATACACTGTAGATACATCACCCATAAAAAATATTATTTCTATACGCCATAGACTGATATCCAGCCATGAAGTGACACCAGAACGTGCTTTCAATGTTGGTCCACCATTTACGGCGCTGGCCCGTCATTAAAACAACATTGGTTTTAACGTTTTCTGTTTACTGTGTATAAGAAGCAGGGCTGACAGCACTGATGCGACCATTGCAAAGCAGACACCAAGGACATGTGGTTTGTAATACAGTGTGGGTGTGTTGAGAGGAGAGACTGCATTGTGTGAGGAACGCGCAGCGCGGGGCTCTGCGCGAAATTAACGTCGATACACTGGTCCCAAACTCAACTTGATAAGGCCGCCATTCACGTGATCGACTAGTCACATTGGGAAGGGAAAACAAATGCTGTTTCTCTGAAAACCCCGCACGGGAACAGGGGATTCGAACCAGGGACGCATGCATGAGTGGCGAGGCAGTCAGGCGCTCTAGTAATTGCGCCACGTCCGCTACTCAGAGTCTGCATTGACCGCTGTTGACCTCTCTAAGGACGCATCAGGACGCATACAGCTACCACTGTTTCCAGTGACCCAGTGACAAAAGCGGAGGAGTCGGCAATGAGATATACCTCAACATCAAAGACGCATGCATTACAAATGAAGCGCTGAAAATGACACCAGGCAGCAATTGTGAACTCAAGTAAACGATTGACTAAATAGCAGGAGACTTAAGAAGTCACGTATATAGATGATCAGATGCAAAACATCAGAAGATTGGCTATAAGATCGCATAGGCCTTTAGGATCGTATGTACATTTGGTGATCGCACAAGCCTTTACTGAGACGGAATTAAATATCGTATGTGCATGTAGTGAGACATAATTTAAGATGGTATATGAATTTAGTGAGACAAGATATAAGATCATATAGATATTTAGTGTGACTGTTAGGTATTGAATATATCTACAATCTGGTCAATTCTACAGCAGACATGTATTAGCTTTGTCTACAGTACACAGTGAATATTCTAAAGACGCTATTATAAACAGTCAGAGAGACATCATCACCATGGCTTTTACAATCAGAATTTTAAGGACGATTAACAAAATCACTATTTCAGACAGAAAATTGCCGAAATTCCAAATATTTCCCGCGGGGCAATTTGTGTCTGGTGATTTTAATTACATGGCTGTAATACGGAGTATACATTATGGCACCTCTGAAGGTGGTCATAATAGTCCTGGTAAGGTTACAAATATGGCTGATCTGGCCGAGCGAGATGTCTCTATAGAGCATGATAACGGTATGCCAGAACCCTACAGTGGTGCAGTAGAACAGGAGAGGTATAAAAAGCAGAAGCAGAAGCAGAAGCAGGAGCAGCAGCAGCAGCAGCAGCAGCAGCAGCAGCAGCAGCAGCAGCAGCAGCAGCAGCAGCAGCAGCAGCAGCAGCAGCAGAATCACACAGCCGGGGCAGCAGTGATATCGGCTATATGTGCCTCAATTGGTGGGTTAGCATGCACGGTCACTTTTTCGTTTACTCACTCACTCACTCACTCACTCACTCACTCACTCACTCACTCACTCACTCACTCACTCACTCACTCACTCACTCACTCACTCACTCACTCACTCACTCACTCACTCACTCACTCACTCACTCACTCACTCACTCACTCACTCACTCACTCACTCACTCACTCACTCACTCACTCACTCACTCACTCACTCACTCACTCACTCACTCACTCACTCACTCACTCACTCACTCTCTCAGTCACTCACTCACTCACTCACTCACTCACTCACTCACTCACTCACTCACTCACTCACTCACTCACTCACTCACTCACTCACTCACTCACTCACTCACTCACTCACTCACTCACTCACTCACTCGGATGTTTCTCACCCATATTTTGCATATAAATAAAACATAGGCCAACGCACTTCAGGAATATCATATAACTGCGCTATTTTGCAAGGAATATACAAATTCATTCCTCATAACAGTAGAAATACAGTGTTTTGTGTTTTGCATACATATATACTTGATAACATGTCGCTCACAATATGTTCGCTGCTCCTGTAGAGTGTGTCCTACGCGGCCATCATCATGTCCTACCGTATCGCCTCTGTTCCGTTTTTTCTGTGGTGTAATACATTTGATTTTTCAATTTAAATAGGCGGAGGCTATAGGCAGGGTGACCATGGCAATACTGCAGTTCCAACTGTTATTGACAGGGTGCCCCTGTCAGTAGTGCATTTATAACTACTGCAGCATGGTGACCCTGTCAATAACAGTTGGAACTGCAGTATTGACAGGGTCACCCTGTCAAAACTGCATTAGTAAACACTGCTGATAGTGTCACCCTGTCAATAGTGGTCATTTGTGCATAATTGACAGGGTAACAGCCAAACAGGAGCTAAGAAATGCAACCAATCAGAGCCTGTCTTACATCGATTTTACCCTGTAAGCAGTGGAAGTTGATGTCTTATTGACAGTGTGACCCTGTCAGCAGTTGGGGTTGATGTCTTTTTGACAGGGTGACCATGTCAGCAGTAGCTCTTGATGTTTTATTGACAGGGTCACCCTGTCAGCAGTGGGTCTTGATGTTTTATTGACAGGGTCACCATGTCAGCAGTTGGTGTTGATGTCTTATCGACAGGGTCACCCTGTCAGCAGTTGGTCTTGATGTCTTATTGACAGGGTCACCCTGTCAGCAGTTGGTGTTGATGTCTTATTGACAGGGTCACCCTGTCAGCAGTGGGCCTTGATGTTTTATTGACAGGGTCACCCTGTAAGCAGTTGGTGTTGATGGCTTATTGACAGGGTCGCCCTGTCAGCAATGGGTGTTGATGTCATAGGCTACTTAGTGTAGGGTGATAGGATATGCAAACGGTGTTCATTTGAGTGCGGTATTGGAAAATACGGCACTGGTCCAAGGAATAAGGTGTGAACCTTTAGGCGAGCACCTTATTCCTTGGACATGTGCTGTATTTTTCGATACCTTACGAAAATTAACACCGTTTGTATTTTCTCACACGATTGTTCAAAATTTTCAACGGCGCAAATAAGTGTACAGTTGACCGACATGACAAACGACCATAAGCCCGCCGCTCACCTGCTATACAGTATGCATGCATACACCATGTACATAGGACTACATGTAGTACAGCGGAGTGCGGTATCGGCTGATCCCGCAATACGTCTCATAGTGGAAACACCACCAGTGAGTCACTGTGAGTGTGAGAATAGATGCTTTCGAATTTCCCTACTTACGTTACGATTGCTGGGGGCGCAATCCTGAACTTCGGCTTCTCGGCGTGCCCGAATGAATGCAGCCATACGGAGCATGAGCATATTTGTGATGATATGGGTGATGCACAACCTTTTGTGATAGCCTTCTATTTGCAGCAGCAACGTTCTTGCTGCAGAGTACACTAAATTTTACTTGATAGCTAGATTTTCCAACGTCATATTCTACTCTTCCCAGTTTAGAAGAGGCACTAGCCTCTATTCTCGCAGCTATTTTAGCAACACATTATACTGTCGATAACGCGTATAAATGCACTATTGACAGGGGTGTCCCTGTATATAAAAACGTAATACCAAATTTATCTTGCTATGTGTACCCAAAAACACAGTTGTTTTATATGTATTATACAATAGATTTCGATATCTTTTTGGTCAATGGTATAGGCCTAATTGATGTAGATTTCAGGAGGTTAATTACCTATGTGTTCATCTACACCCCTTTTGCCCAAGCTAAACAACTTCAACCAGAATCGCTACTTGTCTATACTGGATGTCATTATACGTTTTTTGTAAACGGAAATATTTATTATATGATATCCTCGTCTGTGTCAATTGAAAGCTCTAATTACATCGGTGATTCCATAATCAGATTATGAAGAATATATTTTTTCAGTGTATATATTTTTTTAGTGAGCTTATAGGCCTAACTATTATCATGTTGATAATCAGACAGACGAAATAAATTTTAGACCCGATCTCGCGACTTATGCTGAATATTTGTATGTCTGACTTCACTGATCCTTAGATCACTGATGTCGACTGTTGTGATACATGTATTTATATTTGTTATTAGCACTTAATATTAGCAGTTTTCAAATGTCCCAAATTTATTATTATTATTGCTATTTGTTTATATATTTTCTTCATTTAACCCTTACAGTGTGGGGATAGACTTTAGTCGTCAAATTCTGACGACTACAGTCTATCCCCACACTGTAAGAGTAAAAATATTTATGATGGCCGTAGACCCATAACATAGGTATTCAAAAGAATCGGAAAGACCCAACTAAGACATTTACGATGATTTCAAATTAAAAAAAACCTTTGGTTTCCATGGTTTATACAAAACTGATTCATCGCTTTAAGGGTTAAAGCTCAAAATCATATTGGAAATTCTAGCTTCAACATGTTCAAATTAATGAATAATATAAAAAAAAAATTCAGTAGGAGTAAACCTAGTTTTAGATTATATACACCCAGTATACCTAGTTATTGTAAAGCATTTGATCACATTATTCAAAATTATATATTGTTTGAATGTAATTATATTCTGACACCGGCATGGCTATTCAGTAAACATGAGTCATTGGCCCAATGTTGGGCTAATGTTGGGCCGACTTCGAAGATGGTGGGACAACATTAGCCCAGCATTGGGCCAATGACTCATGTTTACTGGTAAGAGCCCATTCCAAAAAATGCATATATAATATTGCACATAAATATTTCTGTGATTATCAGCATAAACCTTACTCTACGTGGGGAAAATAATAAAGTGGTGACTCGTGATTGAGGGTGATTGTACATGTACATATGAAAGACAAATCGGAGTGTGTGTCGATATTTCTGCATCTGTATATTACGTGGCAGTACGCACTATTGTGCTATCGCGCCACGGGAGTAACTTAGCAAGGCCTGTTATCATTCATGATATCATTCATGGCCTTATATATGTGCCAAATACTCCATATTGTGGATTTTTTTGGGGGGGTCTCGCTGGATGGAAACTGCGCCTACGTCCATTGAGGTTCTTTTACGTCCAACTCAAAGTCAGTCAGACGAGCCATCTGATTTACGTGGTTCTCTGAGCCCCACTATAGTGTATACGGCACCTGGCAGTCCCAGGCGGTCACACATCCACTCATAATAGAAACATGACCTGTTTCACTCTGGCTTAATTATAGGAGGATGAAAGGGACATTTCAGTGAGATCATGAAGAGTAATTTTCAATTTCATGCTGTATTGTTCCCCTTCTTATCAACCAGTGGCATAGTTCTAACTAATCTGTAGCTATTATACACTGAAATAATAGTGGGTGAGATCTCCATTGCTGTTGGATTTCACTGTGCCCCTATGTTAGCAAGGATAGATAAATAAACAAATATGTATTGTATTCACAGCTGGTCGAGCATCAGCCCAACATTGGTTCAATATATATGGTAGACCTCCCGTAGGACACAATGCACTGATATACGGGGTAGGCATACAGTGCATGTATACAATAATGGACTCATAAGCATGTCTACTGTACTATTGACCTTTTAATATTAAGCATGGATGGTATTTCTGGTGCAGGGTTGACCCTGGTGCGAGACTGGAATTTGAACTTAAAGGTATAGTCAACTGTCAAAATGCGCAGGACATGGGTTCCCCAGAATGCAATAGTGCCCATGGGTATTTCATAATAATACTATATACATTTCATACCCAATGCCGCATTAATAGCAAGGTCACAAATCATATCAAGTCCGAATATACATGTGCGACATCTTTAAGTTGATAGTTCCACCACTGCTCTTAGCTGAGCGTCGGGGTTTGAAAAGTTTTATGTTGCTGTGGGAGAAGGGGCACGAAACAGCCGACCCCCACGCATGTATTGACAGGAGGGCTTTCCAAGCAAATATTGCAGAATCACCCAATGCTGTTTTAATGTTGGGCCAGCGTCACAGACGTCGGTCTAACATTAAAACAGCATTGGGTTAGTGTCTTGTTGAAGTAGTATACACAGTCTTTTAATCAGGCCATGGTTATTCGAGCTGAATTCAACCAACCTGTACTGTATACTAAAGGCCTACATGTGACCTACTCATGCAAATTCCGAAAATAGTCACAGTATGATTAGTCAGCCAGTCGATACAGCCTATCGTTTCAATCCATGGCATATCTATGTTACAAACAAACTAACTTGCTGGAATCATCGTATATAGGCCTATACTACTTAATGTCACTAGGGTGGCTGACATCATTTTCTAGTCGTTAAAATAGCAAAAAACAACAATGCAAAATGGCGTACAAAAATTGTTGTTTTTTACTATTATTCTCCATGTTTTCCGACTTTCCAAATACGGTAAAGACGTTATAAGAAGACTTCCAAGAAATACAGCTAAAGTAGTTAAGAATTTGCATGCTTTGCAAGTTTAAACTGATTTATTTTGGTGTGTGGTTTTAGAATTCCAGGTGCACAAATCTGAAGATTTGATTGCCAAAAATTTGTTTTCCAAAATAACCAAGGTTTGACTAGATATTATGTTAGTATGGACCTTCTAGAACAACCCCTGGCTGGTTTATTAATATGGCATCTTGCCTCAAAAATGTTTATTGGCAGATTTTTTACTACTTCACTATTTGTTTTCAGGTTTTGGAGTCTATATGGTGAACAAGAACACATCATCTTGTGATGGGGATATTTATAATAGGTCAGTGGCAGGAAATGAGAATGTGGACTTAGATTCCAAAAATGTCAAACAGCTCACCATTCGAGGCCACAGTGCAGAGCAGACATATGTTACATTACTGGTGAAATCTACCTCAAGTAGACACCAATCCAAGGACAAAATAAAACCTGGTGAAAGGAACAGCTCACTTCCAGATTTCCGACAAGCAGACATAGAACTGCAAAACGACCAATCCGCACAACAATGGGTGACGTACAAGGAAGGTGTATATGACGTCACAGAATTTGTGAAGAGTCATCCCGGTGGTAAGCAGATCCTTCTGGCAGCAGGTGGGCAACTGGAACCTTTCTGGAACATATACAACTTCCATCACACGAATCACGTTTTAGAACAGTTAGAACAGATGCGGATTGGTAACATCGACCAGAGAGACTTGAAAGAGATGAAGCGTAAATGTGGAGAGAGAGTTGCAGATGACCCATTCTCAAGTGACCCAGAAAGGAATCCTGCCCTGCTTGTGAATTCTTCCCGACCATTTGATGCTGAGCCTCATTCCATGATGCTGGTGCAAAACTTCATAACGCCTAATGACTTGTTCTTTGTGCGGAATCATTTCCCCGTACCTGATATAGTGGAGGGAGATGATCATATTTTAAGTATTTGTGATGATTCCATGTCAGCTCCATTAAACCTATCAGTCTCTGAGCTCAGACATAGGTTTCAGGAGCATACAATCACCACGACCATACAGTGTGCCGGTAACAGACGTAAGGAGATGAATGATCACAAACCAGTGAAAGGCTTGTCCTCAGATATCGGGGCAATCAGTACGGCAGAGTGGACCGGTGTCAGACTGGCTGATGTCCTACAAGATGCAGGGTTAAATTCAGAGGAATTCCATCATGTAGTTTGCCAGGGAGCCGATAAAGATATGAGTGGATTACCGTATGAAGCATCTATTCCATCAGAGACAGCATTCGATAAAAACCGTGATGTTCTCCTTGCGTACCAGATGAACAGTAAACCATTACCGAGAGATCACGGGTACCCACTGAGACTTGTGGTACCAGGTACAGTAGGCGTACGCCAGGTGAAGTGGCTGACTAAGATCAAGGTCAGCAAACAGGAAAGCCTGAGTCAGTTCCAGCAGAATGATTATAAAGGGTTTAATTCCAGTGTGGACTGGACCACAGTAGACTGGACTAAATCCAAGGCCATCCAGGAATACCCTGTACAATCCGCCATATGTGACCCCACAGATGGGTCGATGCTAGATGAACCGGATCAGGTGATTGTCAGAGGGTATGCATGGAGTGGTGGTGGGAGGGGCATCATACGAGTTGATGTGTCTATTGACGGGGGATTGACATGGCTGGAGGCGGAGCTTGAGCAGGCTACATCACAGAGGGTACACAGGCAGTGGGCGTGGTCACTATGGGAGGCTACACTATCAATACCTGATCACCAACAATGCCAACAGCTGTCAATCTTATGTAAAGCCACTGACTCCGCCTATAATAGTCAACCTGAAAGAACAGAAGCCACGTGGAACCTCGGGGGGTTTCTGCAAAATGCTTGGCACCGTGTCAATGTTACTGTGCCAAAAGGAAATGGAGATCATTAGATTGGGGGAAACAATTGACTGATATATTATACTTGTCTATTTATTATAATTGTGTTTGCTGTTTTTTGTACAGTGATCACTTGCTCTTCCAACTAAGTCACTACTATCGTGTAATCAACTGAAAATATATGACGAGTCCGATTTGATTCAAATAACTGAATCATATTTTACTTTATTTGTAAAGTTGCGATTTAGGTGGCAGGTCAGTTCACATTATTGTATGAGTCAAAATCAACAGTCATTTTGGTGGTTCACTTTCAGCATCGTTGGTCATGTTTTCACACTCATACGAGCTAGACTAAACATGCTAAAGTGCAGTGACATTGGGTACATATTCTGTTTTTTTAGTAAAAGTTTATGGACTGTTTTCTCAACTCAGCATCTGGTCTCTGGAACAGGAAGCACAAGAAGTAATATGGTAGAAGCAGGTCATATGTGCACATAGTGAGAGTTCTTGTGTGAAACCTCCTGGTAGCGTTACTGATCACCCAACCGTGGTGACTGGTGACATCAAAGGCCTCTACTGGTTTATCTCGTATTTGATGCTGGCAATGAAAATGACCTACATTCTCCTCGATATTGTTCAATCAGTAGTGATAGTGGTGCCAATGTCGCTCTATAGTTTCCATACAAAATAAGAGTGTCACTGGTCGTCATGATATTATCCAGTAACATCAACAGTCAACTTATTTTCTTGATGTCCGATAAAATATAAAATTAGATGACCACTGAAAATATCATAAAAAACTAGTACTTAGAGTAATTTTAATTTTTAAGCAGTTTACACAATTATTATCAGCTTGCCCCTCAAGCCGTTTTGCTCCTTTGACCAGTTCGTCTGGTATTCTCTGAGATCCTATCTCACCTGAAATATGAGTCTTGTATATTAAGCGAGTGATTGCCACAACCATCATCTACTCTTGTTGAACAATGAATATTTTGATGAATATGCGCACCCATTCAAAGTGGCCAAGTCAAAACAGAAATCACCATTTCTTCCACTGTCGTCATCAATAAAATATTGTAGTAAGTCATTTATATGTTTTTGAAATACGTTAAAAATAGAACAATATATGAGGCTAGTGAAAATCAGAGATGTAAAACTTATTGATGGTTGTTGTGGATTAGAAACCCCGTACCATACATGCAATGCAGCATGTAACAGTCAAAACATCTCTGATGGGATGCCCGGGCAATGCAAAAAGTACACCATCTAACAAAAAAACCAATAAACATGTCGATTAGAGAGGGTACAAGGCCCACAAACTAAAGTTTCGTTTTTCACAACATCTGCACAAGGCTTGAGTCTGAAAACTCACCTGATAAGCATAGTACTGTTTTACTGGTTTGCACCACCACTCATAATCCACTTATAAAAAACATAGACGTCAAGGAAGCCAATAAAGATATATCACATGTAGCTAACGGCCGAATATTGAGCAAAAAATGTATTTTCAGTATGATCGCTGGTGGCAATTTTGTATCAGTGTTTCAGGATTAATCCCCTAGACATGCCCAGAATCCCTTCTCAGGCGAATGACAACAATTTAAATAATGCACAATGCCTATCACACCATCTTCACCTTAGTATTTGTACATCATTCATTTCATCAACGGATTGCACTGTTTTAAAGCCTTACAGAGTCAATATAATGAGCTCTAAGGGACGAAAATCAACACAAAGCATTATTTTACTGCTATTAATTCAATCATCAATGAAATATTACATACAAATTGAACTATTAGTAATAAAGTTGTAGTTTCACATATACTGGCGCTGGTGGTCTTTTTTCACCTTGATGTGTTTTTGATGTCCTGTAATAAGGGTGCATATTATTAATGTATCGGGTATTTTGGATTACACATTATGTGGTTTAAGAATGCTATATATCCTTTACCCGAGGATCATTAGGAACAGAGCTCACATAAACGGCGATCTCTTGATTTTGTATTTAATGCTCGAAGTATTTCGTTCGTAGATTGTTTTAGATGTCTTTTTGTTTTAAAAATATTTCTTTATCAATATAAATAAATACAAATAAAATGAAATGAAGAATTTAAAATGTGTGTTGGAAAAATAAATTGACATTCATGCAATTACAATAAAATGATAAAAGAAAATCAAATTTGAGACTTTTATTTATTTCACCTATTGACCTACCATACTTGTGTCTCAAAATACTTTTGGGAATGACTTTTACCCTAAAAGCTTTTAACACCGATCATGATATATACATATGTGACCCAGCTGCACATAGTTGGTCGCATCACGAATATAAGAAAAAACTGCAAAATATAAAAAAAATGTTTTATTGAAGGCATTGATAAAAAAATTAGTTATAAACAAGATAAATACATACGTTTGCCGAAATTAACCTTTGCGTGGTACATTTGAATTTTATTTTTAAATTCCAAATATATAACAGACGATAAATAATGACTAAAGATAATTATCAATGTTCCTTATTGTACTATCCGATTTCTAAGAAGTACGCGATGCGTCCGATTTTGTGGATATATTCCTATTTGGAAGACAAAAAAATATGTTTTCTTGCAATATTATTTTTTGTCAATTTTTGATTAAATAAGTATGTTTAAGCCTAATCATCGTCATTGCTCCAGCTTTCGGCATCTCACTGAAGAGAGCAGCACGTATATTTCATGACAGGCTAAATTAGATATGTACATCAGTAAGTATTAAAAACTAAAATATGACCCACGGGCTTTATGTCTGAAATTATCGTTTCATTTACCTCCGCAATAATTAAACTAGAGATAGATGTGCGAAATCCGATAAATTTGTAAATTCAGTACCAACCCATGCGCCACATGTTGAATTAATTCTAAATAACAATTATTTCAATACTAATTGACCAAACAATGGTGACAGTTGAAAGCTTGGCTTGTGCCATCCATGTAAAGGCACTAATGACACACCTATGTAACATAATTATCAATTTTTACTGAGCGTATTTCAGGTGACGAAGATATGTACATATGGGTGTCATATACATGTAAGTTTATGTTGGCCAGATTGTATGCATCTTAATGTAAAGTAATGATGTATTGTAGCAATTCATGGAATGCTCTAAAAGATAGGAACATTCTTATATTAGGTCTATACTTGCAGACCACAAATCCAGAGGAAAAATTCAATGCTTAGCATCATCATGTCATGGAATTGGTCATACAACTGACTTTTTTGATAGACAAAATTGCCAATTTCAATGTCATACCATGGCGCTTTAAGTGTTAACACCGCAAAGTGATTGAAAATGTGAGGATGTAGTAGAGTGTTTGGATATCTTGAATTTAACACTTTAACCGCCGGTGCCGCATATATTCGGGTTTTCGTTTTTTATTACCACATTAAGTACCACCCTTTAAACATGTTAAAGATAAGATGTGACATCAATCAGCAATATTTGAAAACAGTTGACCTCCATTTTTGTCAAATCTGAATAATTTTCACTCACTTGAAGTTGTGAATCGCGTCAGCGAGACACAACTTCAAGTGGGTGAAAATTCAGATTGAATAATTGGGCGGTTAAAGGGTTAAAACTATCTTATTAAAATATTCACCCACCTAAATTTGTGTCTCACCAACGTGATTCGAAAGAAAAAACTTCAAGTTTGTGAAAAGTACACAAATTTGTTTAATTTGAGTCCAAACATTTTCAAATTTCAGTCCCAATAACGATAAGTTAATATGTTAATAAAACGGATTTAAACCCTTTATAGTCTTGGTTAGCGGTATAGGAGTTATGCACCGTTTATGTCATGGGTCCAAGTCTTGTATTCTACCCCCGACCAATCGAAGAGTGATTCACTCTGTCACATGACGAGATTGGCCAATCACAGCCGTCATTCAGTTGTTCCATATCATATCAAGATAACATGCATCCAGATCAAGGTAAATCCAACAACTTGTGCTCCACATAAAGGGACTGTGTGACGTCATAAACAGGTTGGGCCGCCTCCAAAACGAGACTCACTAATGACGTAACTTCCTCTGGATTCTGCTTACACATGACCTCCATTAGTTTGACCTTGGTGGGAAGTGTCATGACAGCCAGACCCGCCAACTTCCTGACAAACCTGTAAATAATAAAAAAAACATATTAAGGATACACAGATTTGTTTTGTTATTAGACACAGCAATTGATGTTTACTATTACAAAAAAAATCACATGTTCATAACTAAGCTACTTTTCAGTGTTACCATTTTTGTAGAGTTGGCATTGTCTACATGGGAACACATTAAATGACTATCATGTGCACTTTAAGAGATCATTTGACAACTACTTATACACATCGTCTGTGTTAATCATTATTTAAAATTTTATCAGTTCGAAATAAAACAATTTTAAAGTAAGAGAGAAATACGTATAAAAACTTGCAAAATTCCATCGAAACTGGAAAACCAGTTGAAAGCTTTGTATTGTAAATGACTATGGTTTGAGAATGATAATATACTGACCACGGATGATACTGTGCCAGTGTGTGATTGTAGGTGTTGGATGCTATGTGAGCTGAGCTGGTGTTATCAGAACTGGTAATAATCCCTCTCATGAACTCTAGGATGAACTCCAGGGCGCGGTGTAACCTTAGTAACGTCCTTGACCCGTTAGCGGGTAGATGCTGCTGGGGAGCTCGAGTTCTGTCCAATCTCACTTCATAGTGAATCATATCCTGTATTGTCATGTAATGGTCACCTTTACTAGAGCTCTGGTGATTTCGTAAAATAGATATCTTTGACTCAATATCCTTCGCAACAAATCCGAACACGGTGCCGGCAAGATGAAAAAATCTGAAAAATTGTATTTATTTATTACTGCTTTAGACTGTCATATACCACATGTCTTAAAGATTTACATATGGATTATCCCTAACTAGATAACACACCAATAAGCATAATATGCATACTTATATGAAAGTCATGTATTTTGCACACACGCTTACATCTATATTATGTACGTGTTTTAAACATTACTATAGGCATGTTGTACAGATATTCATGAATAAGCTTAGTTTGCTCTAATTATATTGTTAAAACAGTTTCTTGAAAATTATCGCCCAAAAAACGTTATGTACAGGAAATTACGTTAGTTTTCAGCAAACAAAATGATACTTCTGGACATCAGAATGGCAATGTTATTTTTTCAAAATTTCCAGTGGCTCTTCTAGTTGCTTTTAAATGCTTTCTGAAATGTCTAAGTACCCGATATGTTTCTCTAAAACAGATCGAGGCTTTACCTGCATAGTTCCTCAAAAGCTTCCAAGTACGACACTAAACTGAGGGTGTTATCGTCACTATGACGACATTCTGCAAATCCCTGCAACACCAGTTCCAGATCAAAATCCTTCTTCTCTTCTGTATCCATGGTGACACTAGAGGTTGTTACTATGGCAACGAGAGGCAATTACTGTGATATCCGCACATCATGGACTACTATATCCACGTGTATGGTAGAACATATGTGTTTTCCGGACCATATATTGTCATATTTGCTATGAATTCTGTAATATTCTATACTTCTGGGTGATTGACCAGCTGGTCAAGCTGGATCTGAAAATTAAATATTGACAATTAAACATTTTGTTTAAAGATTAAACATTTTTTTTAAAGTTATAACAATTAATAATTCTCAACCATGCACTTTATGCTTATTGAAACAAATAATATTAGCTGTTGGTGTTGGTTGGAAAAAAAGCTGGCTGAAGATAATTTGTCGCCGCTAACCCGGGAAACACAAGACTGAATGCTAGTTTAATGTTGGCCCATCGTCTTCGACATTAAACCATCTTTTTGACAACATCGCAAACTGGCAACGTCGTTATAAAGGTGGTAATTTACCCACAGAGCATCGCAAGAGAAAGATCCTCGCTCCAAAGTTAACCGATCCTCGACTAGGGCAACAAAGTATGTTGATTAATTATTATGAAAAATCCCACTGACCTCTAGAACGTGTAACAATAAACATACTATATAAATTAGCAGCATATATCACAAGAATACTACAAATAGTATCCTTGGTTGAAGGCTTTTCAATTCGTATCCTCTGTATATCGATTTGTCACGCTCAGTAGGCCTACTGACACTCACTGTATTATATGGTTATCAGGTTATCAATATATTCATACATTTATAGCTATCTCTGCCTGCAGTCATAGCTGATCCGGACTAATACATTGTACACAAATATTGGCTTAATGCTAGACCTCCGGCTTCGACGCTGGCCCAACTCTAAACCATCATTGAATCGACGCAGCGTGTCCAGCTATTAATCTATGGCAAATCTACACATTACTAGGAGTATAGACTTACCTTATAGTCCTACCCAGCAAACACGAAACGTTGAAACTGTTTTAGTTTAATGTGGGGCTGTATATTTGTTGTTTTCTATATATTTACATGTCACGCTGTGCAGGTCAACTGACAGTAACTGACTGTGTACTGTTATTTAACGATATGTCACTGATCCCTATGTTATATATTGTGCATTGTTGACAAATCTTCTGCGTACACATTCCTAGGGTCAATATATAGTATTTCTATATACATGCTCCCAGCCCCAAGATCACATCGACCTAATGCTGGATTATTGTTGGTCCACCGTCTACGACGTTGGCCCAACAATAATCGAACATTAGGTTAACACGGAGTGTACATTCCTACCCAGTGAACTCATCGACTGTTCGCCAGGTGGGGTTGGGCAGTTGTGCCAGCGTTGCAATCTGGTGGCCAACATTATACCACCACTGGTTAAACGTTTCATCAGCAGAGTGTAGAGTCACTGTAATTATAACCTACTCTATGTATATATCTAATCATACAATTAACAGGAGATAAACCGATTTAATCTGTTAATGTAAACCGTGGACCAATGTCATTAACATTAAATAAATATTAAATAAACATTAAATAAACGTCTCATGTCAAGACAAACTAAGCCCAATGCATTAACCCAATGCCGGCTTCATGTTAGCCCGCCGCCTGTGACAATAGCCTCACATTAAAACAACTTAAATCGTTGTCCCATTACACGACCTTTGCGACAAACAAATAATACATGCATTTTTGCTGATACTGATAAACATTTTAATTACCAGAGGGTTAATCTTGGCTGATCGTAATTACATATACCCAGCTGACACGTGATAATCTAACGACACGACAGCGATGTGCACCACAATACATTAACCCTTTACCCTTTCAACGCTGTATTATTATTTTTGTTTAAACGATGGAGACCAAAGGGGTTTCTTCAAATTGAAAGCATCATAATTGTCTTAGTTAGCTCTTTTCAATTCATTTGATTACCTATGTTATGGGTCTACGGCTATTATAAATATGTTTACTCTTACAGTGCGGGGGTCGACTTTAAACGGCAGAATCTGACGTCTACAGACAAGGGAGGGGCACAAGGCACAAACAGCCAATGTGCCAATATAAGCCAACATTCACAACGTTAAAACAATCATACGCCAACCGTACCAACATTGACAATGTTAAAACAATTACGCGCCAATGTTGGTATGGTGGGGGTGGGGGGGGGGGGGGATTCCACTTAAAGACACAGTATCTCCTCGGATGGGGTAGAACTCCATACAATACTACTAGACGCAATGAACATTTTTTATTTTTGTGTCCTTCTCTATTAGTATATATCAATTTTAATGATTGCAATACTATTTTTTATTTAAGTTGTTAGAAAAGTTGTATCTGGATATATTTTTATATCATGGCCTTATGCTGAAAATAGCCATAGCAAAGAAAATATGGAGTATAATTGAATAACAGCCTGGAGGGCTGCTAGGATTGATGAACCATCCGTGCTAATACGGAATACGGCTTCAGCTCATCGGTGTCGGCTCGATCACTGAAGTTAAGCAACGCCGGGCCCGGTGCATAATTAGATGGGTGACCGCCTGGGACTACCAGGTGCTGTATACACTAGGGCATGCGTGCAGCGATGTTTTGTCGTGGGGCTCGGAGAACCACGTAAATCAGGTGGCTCGTCTGACTGACCTAGAGGTGGACGTAAAAGAACCTCAATGGACGTAGGCGCAGTTTCCATCCAGCGACAACTCAGAAAATCCACAATGTGACGCGATAGCACAATAGTGCGTACTGCCACGTAACATACAGTACAGATGGCAAGGGGATTAGCTACATTGTCAGTCGCCACCCCCCCCCCCTATATAACTAGTTATTTGGTGTTGCGTGGCGTCAAAGTGATTATTAGTGAGGAAGGGTGATGACAATTGTTGCGGCGAGGTGACAATTTTATGTATCCATTTTAAAAGCCGCGAAATGATCAAAGATCGGTTCTGCGTAAAAAAGTAATGTATACTACAGTCTAAAATATAATGCTATAAGTTGACATCATACGTCCTTTTAACGTGTTTAAGTATTATAAATTGATTTGTCATGTGAGAAAATGTATGTTTAGGTTTTAATTTGGCGACTGTAGTTTAATTGACAACTGAGATATTGTGTAATTAGTTCTTATATGGTGGCCATATAAGAAAAAAAAAAATATAAAAAAAAAATTCAAACTCACATGACATTTGAACCAAGCCCTTCTGTATTTAGCATTGTGAATCTGATGCACCAAGAGACCTATTTAACTATTCCAGATGACGTATATGGAAATCCATCACAATACTTTTACAGGAGACAGAGTACCTTTGACCCTTAAAGCGCTGAATTAGTTCTCTATAAACCATGGAGACCAAACGGGTTTTTAATATACAATCATCATAAATGTCATAGTTAGCTCTTTCCGCTTCATTTGAATACCTATGTTATGGGTCTACTGCCACTAGAAATATTTGAATTCTTCCAGCGCTGGGACCCTCTTTATACGTCGGAATCTGACGTCTACAGACGTTTGATTCTGATGTATAAAGACGGTCCCCGAGCTGAAAGGGTTAAATTATTCAATTGTAGGTTTACTCTATTCCAGATAACTCGATATCTATAACAGGAAGAGCACCGTTAAATCATGCAACATATCATAGCATTGGCACTAAACAATCTGGAATGTTTATTGATACGACCACATACAGAAATAATAAATCAATACCCAGGAATTATACCTTGAATCAATGCTGGGTCAATGTTGTTCCATCATCTATCACGCTCTTCCAACATTGACCCAGCATAGGTTCAAAGTATCGTGCTGGCTGGGTATGGACCCATATCTTTACAGCAACCGTGTCAATCTATTATCCACAGAAACGTCAAGAGGTGTGAAGACGATAATGTACTGCCTAAAACGGACACCAGCGGTATTCTTTTTGTTGTGCTCTGTATCTTTTGTGGATTTATCCACCTTGCCTATTGGAGCCATACTGGTCAGCAATAACTACACACGATGTAAAGATGTTAATCTTTACACACAAATTATTGTGTGTGAAATACACAGCCAGGAAGATGGGATGAAGATAGAGAGATTTGGTTTATCAGGATGTTATGGATCTACCTTGTCATGTGCGGTAGGTGACATAAAGACGTGTATGCCTCTCATGACTATCAACAATCTACATTATCGATGTTTTTGTCATTTGGATGAGCATGGCGTGTCCATAACATACAACTCATATTGGACAAGATGGGAGAAAATGCCAAGACAATTCAGAGGCTTCTTATTCAGACGAGAACTTTTAATTGATAGCGAGCCAGATTACATCGCTGAGGAATATAGTGCAGTACCTGTAAAGCTTGACTACATAGTCTCTGATAACCATCTGGCTGACAGTGTGTTCACTGCATCTTCTGTTCGCTCACATGGGGATGTAGCCCATGCCCCAGAAAAAGCTCGTTTGGATAACTATTTCGATACACCATGCGGCTGGGCTGCAGGTAGTAAAGCCACAGGGGAATGGCTTCAAATCACTTTACCTGAGATATACGAGGTGATGGGAGTCCTTATTAAGCAACGATGTGATAACACACTACAATATCCAAAAATAATTGACGTGACCACGTCTGTGGATGATGTGATTTGGCAGGATGTGGTAATAGGGGAGGATATAGCTAATCGTTACAGCTCTTATGACTATCAAGGCACTGCCAGTGTCTGGTTCTCACGGAAGTATACAACACGGTACTGGAAAATATACATTGTTGAGTTTGAAAGGCATCCCTCAATGAAATGCGACCTCATTGGTTATTTTATTTGACTATGAAAATGATATCTTAACTAGCGAAAAATACTTACTTAATACCCGCACTAAACTAAAAAATCTTAAAAAATAGCAATACAACGGGATCTTGACAATTGAATAATGTCTGTCTTTCGATACTGATCCACTCACAAATAGTCTCCAATCTAAATATATCCGTCTCATCGGTGCCCCTTCAACTTCATATCAGGTAACTTTCTAATCTCCATGTGAATGACACATACACTAGAATATGTAGCGGACACCATAATAGTGGTATAAATATATTAAACTGCATAACTGGATGTTAAACAAATTAAATAATGTATATTATATGTTACTGATATGCTCACAGCCAGTCTTCAACCTTCAATCGGGCGGGGGCCCTAGGGTAGTGGTTAGCACCGCTGCCTTTCACGCCAGAGTTCGGGGTTCGGTTCCCGGTCTCGGCGGTTTCAAAGAAACAAAAACGTTTCTTCCCCATTCATGTGTGAAAGTCAGTATTGTGGGGAGCCTCCGTGACCGAGAGGTAGCGTGCTCGGCCTCAGACCGCCAGGGCTCGAATTTCGAATCCTGTGTCTGGAGGACAGTGTCATCTCAATCATCTCAGGAGGTTCTCCTGGCCCAGTTTAGCCTATATGTGCACAAAGGTGGCCTAAAGCCCGATTCATTTCATTTTTTTTCAACCTTCAATCTGTCTCATCAGTGCCCCCTGTAGCTTTCCAATTCCCATGTGAATGGCACATACACTAGAACTTGTAGGGGACAACCTAATAGTGCTATAAATATCGGAACATTTTTAAACATTTAACTAATCTTTAATTACGGGTATCAGTGACGAATACATCTGAGTGACAGCAAATATGTAAAACACTAGCTTAACTATGTGTGTGTGTGTACGTGCATGCATGTGTGTGCATGCATGTGTGCGTGTGTTGGTCTAGTAAATTATGTGTCACTTTACTGAAGGACGTTGATGGCTTTATGGTCAGCACGTTTTCGTCAGCTTATGATAGTTTCCAATTATTAAGCTTTAAACATTTACAATGAAGCCAGTCATATGTTGTGTCCTCGCCATGTGTGTCACACAGTGGGTGTATACACATGTGCAGTTGTGGCCAGTGTAGGTGTACTGAAAGCCTTTTAACCCTTTGACCGCCGGTGCCGCATATATTTGGGTTTTCATTTTTTATTAGCACATTCAGTACAACATTTTAAATATGTTAAGGATAAAATGTGACATCAACCAGCAAGATTTGAAAAAGAGTTTACTTCCATTTTCTCAAATGTGAATAATTTTCAGTCACTTTGAATTTTCATCCACTTGAAGTTGTGTCTCGCTGACGCGATCCACAACTTCAAGTGGATGAAAATTCAAATTGAATGATTTGGCGGTTAAAGGGTTAAGCCGTGGCGCACACGTTTTGAGCTAGTGATCTAAAATGTTGTTACCATTGCACAATTGTTAGACTGTGGGACACCTGGGGATGCTAGTATGATAATTAGTACATTGCTGTGCTTCCGCTAAACCCGCATACACTTTGTTACTACCCAATATTTTTTAATAGCCCCACGTTACCGTGTAACACATGTAAATTCTAGTATGATAATTATTGCATTGTTGTACTCTTACAAACCTCACATAAACTTCGTTACTAATGCACAATTATTGCATTGTCCCATGGGACACATGTGGACGCTAGTAAAATAATTATTACGTTGTTGTAATTTTGCAATCCCCACATCTTTATGGTTTTATCTAAAGTTATTTTTGATAAAAAAATGTTTTTATTGCTGTATTTTTTAATTTAAGCCATTTGATAAACTAATCACATATATTTACATTTCACGAAAATGACTTCAATCGATTTCCGACTTAGTATTTGGTAATAAATGTAACTATTATATATATTTATCATATTTGTTTTATTTAAACCTTGTGCTGATGAATTATTTCGTACAATTTTTCTCTCATTTGAAACTGGAATTGCTGACGAAACAATATCAGATTTGAATATTCGATAAACTACTCATTTTAAATGCATATCATTTGTTTAGAGCCAGAATAATACCGTAAATATACGTGCTTAACAGTGCAAGGGTTAGAAAATAAGGGTTATTTTTAAATAAAATGTATAAATAATGTATTCTATTGAAGCATTGTTTGTATAGGAATATATCAGGTGTGTTTTGAGGCACCAAGAGCATTGCATTGTATGATCAGACCATTTAGTCAGATTTACTATATAAAAGTTCAAAACGTTTTCAACATTTCCGCCACGTCAGAAGAATGTATACAATATCTCTACTGCAAATAAGATGGCATGAGTAACACCACCTAAATGAACATCTTTAGACATATATATATCTCAAAATGTGCATGTCACCTAAAAAGAGTACCTCCTCAACTGATATTAATTATATTTCGTTTCCATTTTAAACTTCAATTTATTTAAAATAGTCAGACATTGATGGTTGAATTAACATGTTCATATATATATATATATATATATATATATATATATATATATACATGTATACGCTTCTTGCTTCGGTAAATTATGAATCAATAAGTTTGATGTCCTAGATTTATTGTGATCGCTCAGGGCAAGAGCATAAATTTTAATGAAATATGGATCGGCATAATGTCCTTGAATTTAGAGTGTGCGGCAGCGGAAGCCAATGCACAATGGTACCTTCAATGTCGCGTACCAATAAAATTATTAAATATAAATATATATTCATACCTTTACGTGCGAGGATTAGTTCCATCTGGCGGGATATGGCTGAATCGATGAGGGCTGGCTGGTGCAATGTTTTCAGTGCCTATTTGATCTACATGGATTTATTATGACAATAACAATTTTATTATTCAGTGTAATGGGCGTGGAGTGCGACACATAAACAATTTTGGTACGAGCAGGATATAAAGATAGACAGACAGACAGACAGACAGATATTTTATTGACAGAAATAAAAGTCATTACAGACTTATTTGTCATAGTAATAAGAGAGATATATGTACATGTATATACAAGAATGTTAGTTTGTTAAAATCATATGAGTCAATATACATGGTATGATAGACAACTAAAATCATGTTAGGTGGCATTGCCATAATAAAAACTGGGTATTTCGGTGATACAAATGACTACTTCTTAAAATAAAATTAAAAGGCATAGCCAAGATAACATGGGGGTCTATCATTTTGCTTCCCGCACCAAAACCAGAGATAAAATAGCTACTATGTTTAATATACTAATTATATATAGTAGCAAAAAAGACACTCTGGAAAGCGTAGAAACCGAAAATATATACAGGTGCATAATTATGCTACAGTAACTGGAGTATGAAATAAGACAATGGTAAAAATTATATGGTATTTAAAAAATATATATATGTATATATAATAGAAAGCAGTACAATTAATGTGGCAATCCGCGAAACAGGTAGCTCCGAGCCATGTGACCATGCAAGCACAGTCGCTATGAACTCGGAGATTCCCTGATAATGACTAGTGGTGTAAACTTAACAACGTAATAACAGTACTACTACCGTAACACAATATATACATACTAATAAAAGTCGGACATTGTGGTTCGTCGACTGCCAACAAAGTATAGCATCAGAACCATCCATATTATCGAGTGTTGCAGACTTGTGATGTAATAACAATGACAATTACGAATAATAATTAAGCGTGCCATTCACGCAGGACATGGCACTCACACAATAACATTAAAGTTTATTTAATTAACTAGTGATTTATTACCTATATGGCCCTCGCACAAAAAAAAACATTACAGCTTATTTTAATTCACTATATTGTTTATTTCATACCATTTCACTCACGACCTAGTTAGTACCACATACTCGGAGTTACAATCGAAGAAAAACATTCCCGACCTCATAGATAAAATCAGCTGACTTAGCAACTCTGAAATCATCCATAAGGCCCCACCTCGTCTGATAACAAAGGCGACGGAAACGTCCCTAACCGGCCCTAAAAAGCCAAATAATAAATCCGAGAGCAACAGCCGTCCTGATATGTGGTAATACCCAAGTCAGATCATGAAGGCATGATAATATGGATAATATAGCGATAGGTGACTTTGATTTATTATACTCGGTGTTTTTAACAATTAATTTGTTTAAAACAGCCATAGATAAATTGCGCTAGTGACTTCACCACTGTTATGTCTCTAGATGTCATAATTTGTAGAAACATTTCATTTGTCGGATGTATATTGATAGTTGCGGTTACCGAGTTAAACAAGATTTTGCGTTCATTATTCATAGCGTTACAGTGGAGAAGAAGATGTATTTCGTCGTCAATTTCGTTTAATTCACACCTTGTGCATATTCGCTGGTTTATTGGAGTGATTGGATTATTGTATCGTCCTCTTTCTATATTTAGATCATGTGAGCTCATTCGGTATCTCGCCATTGATGTTATGAGATGGTTACCCCTTGTGTGTAAGATATATGGTTCAACAGAGAAATACTTTTTCACTAATGCATATGTGCGCAGCTTACTCGAACTCTCAATATCTTTTCTCCACTTCTGTGTAAATATTCTAACAATTGATTCTTTAAATAAAAGCATGAATTTATTTGTATCCCCAATATTCTGTGATTCCCAAATTTGATCAAGCCCGGCTCGTTCGAGGACAGAGCGAATACGGGAACACCAATTCGTGAAGCCAATGCCATCTAGCTCAAGAAGCATATTGTAGGCATTTCTGACTGGATGGCTCTGAGATAGTTTTAGAATTCTACACCAATATTTTACGGCTTTTATGTGTTGTCGGATGATCAGTGGAAATCGTCCCGTGTCCCCATATATTGCAGGTGTAGGTGTTTGCTTTCTAACTCCAAGTGTAGATTTAATAAATTTTAGATGGATTTTTTCCAGATCGTTAACATCATCGCCTGTGTACCATATATCACTTCCATATTCTAGTATGGGCAATATTTGACAATCAAATGCCTTGAACGCAATAGTGGGTGACAATTTACCGACCACAGGACGGGACTGTTTACGTAGAGAAAAAATTGCTTTCCCAGCTTGGGAAGCAAGATGAGAAAAAGTTTCTTTTAACACGTTATTAGCAGACTTGGTGCTATACACCACACCCAGGTATTTATATTGTTCAGATTTTTCTATAATGTTATCACCATAGTGGAAGCTTCCGTGTACTTTTGTGTAACGCTCATTAAAGATTAGAACTTTTGTTTTAGGAATGCTTACTATGATATGCCAAAGGGAAGCATATAAATACAGAGCAGTTAGCTGTTTTTGTAATCCCTCAGCAGATTCTGAAAAAAGGACAAGGTCATCTGCAAATAACAGATATACCATTAGTAAGGTGTCCACAGGGATACCTTGATCTTGGTCAAATGTTGCGGATATGTCTTGTAGAAATTCCGTGAATAGTTTGGGACTGAGCATACCGCTTTGTAGAACCCCATATTCGCTTTTTAATATGTCACTGATACGCGAGTCCCATTTTACACGACACTCTGCTTTAGAAAACATGCTTCTTATTATGTTTAGCAAATTGCCGTCTATTCCCCTGTTCAATAATTTGTAGTATAATGCTGTTCTATCAATATAGTCAAATGCTTTTGTGAAATCGACAAAGCATGTATACAGGGGTTTAGAAAGACACCTTTGTTTATCTATGATGGCACATAGTATGAATATATTGTCCGTAGTTCGCGAATTGCTTTTAAAACCAGCTTGATAAGGATCATTATCATTACACACTTCGTTTTTAAATGAGAGTCTGTTATTAAGTATAGATTCAAATAGTTTCCCAATACACGGCATGACTGTGATTTTCCTGTAATTATCTGGAACACCATGGTCCCCCTTTTTGTAGACAGGGTGGATTATACCGGTAGCCCATCTAGATGGATATTCACCATTGGTAAGAATGATATTGAACAACAATTCTAATGCTGGCAATAGTTCATTACATCCATATTTGTAAAATTCGGCAGAAATACCATCTACACCCGCTGCTTTCTTGCATTTCAACTTTTGAATTGCCTTTTTAATTTCTTCTGCAGTTATGGGACTGTTTAGGAACTGTGTCATATTAGATTTATCGTGCTCTACATTATGTTGAAATGAAGTAACTTGCTTTATAATATTATTCATGTGTTCATAATCAAAGTAATCCACATGTGGTGGGTAAACTTGTTGTTCAAAGTATTTCACAAAGTCTGCCAAAGTAGGCCCTGTAGTAACATTTCTAGGATTTAAAGATTTCCAGAATTTCCAATAGGAATTAGGATCTTCCGTTCTCATATTTTCCAGCTCACTAAGTTTGGCTTGCTGGTATTGTCTTTTCTTTCTTTGGATTAATTGCTTATATTGTCGTAACATTATATTATATTCGCCATGCCGTGCGTTAAAGTCTCTTTGTTTAGCAATATTATTAACAACATACTTCAAGGATTTACATTCTTTATCATACCAGGGGTTAGAGGGAAAATTATTTTGAGTGTTCTTTCTTTGCTTCGAAATATGTTTCCTTGTTGGGAATAATGGCGAAATTACATTTTCTATCATACCATTGAACATGTCACATAGAGTGTCAGTATTACACCCATCGATGACGGCACACAGCATTTCCTCAAATGCATGACACGTTTGCTCATTTCGTAAAGCTAGTTGATATTCTTGCTTTTTCTCGTCTTGCCATATGAAAACATTAGAGCAAGAAGCTTTGTCATTTACACAGGTATCTATTTTTAATGGGTTGTAATCATCATGATCATCGAGTTTAGTATTTGAAATATTGAACTGTATGGGACAATGATCTGATTCCACCAATTTCGGTAAAACTTCAAATTTGCTGATTATGTTATCTTCATTTAAAATCAGATAGTCTATTGTGCTTGAACCATTGGGAGAGTAGTATGTAAAGCGGCCGATACCATTATCATTATGCATCCGCCCATTGGCTAATTTGAAACCTGTGTTTATACAAAACTTTAGTAAAAGTTGAACTATAATATCACTATGACTGGTCAGATGGCATTAGCTTCGCATTTTATGATTATTGTTACCGGGCAGATATATTTTTATTGAAGGCTCAGTAGCCTATCTTGAACAAAACCTAGGAGTCCATCTAAGATGGCGGCCAATTGTACTAAGTCAAACAAAAAATTGATGTTATTTTCGACAGAATAGAAGCTGATTGATGAAAGTCCACCATTGTTTTTTTTATAGACATGGAACTTTAAAAAAAATTATACTCCAGAAACGAAAATGGCTGCCATTTTACAAACATAATGGCCAACTTGTGTCTGCCAAAGCATAGGGGTTTCATATAGGTAGCCCGACATGGTGGTGTCATCTAAAATAACTTTATTAGAGTTGGTCGATGTGACAAGAACTGAGATGGCACCCACATACATTTGTGAACATGACAAGTGACATTCATTAAACTGACAAAACATATTTGCTCTAGCCATATTTTGAATAATATGAATAGGCATGCCTAGAAAGCGAGCGGAAATTATTATGAACTAAAGTAGGGGCTCGTGTAATGACATATGCTATAAGTATAAGGCAATGTAACGTGAGGATAACGTGTAGGCTAGACTACTAACAAATGGCGGGCCCTGTCGCAGGGTGTTGAGCGATCCATATATTGTCGGAAGGCCCAGGCAGCCCACTTACGTGCTAGCTTAGGTCTAAACCAACTGGGTCTAAAGCAAACAAAGAAACAATTATATGGACCTGCAACACTGACTGAGTTAGATCACACTACTATTTACAGAAATGTAGCGTTATCTACATCGTCATTGTTTAAAAAGAACAAAAATTAATCTTATGAAAATACGATTGCCGAAATATAGACTGATCTGCCAATACCTCCAATTTGATGAGTCGTAGGGGGAAATGTTCATGCGGCTATAGTGATACACATCAACTGTCCTACCCACTCGCTAGGTGGTACCACAATCAGACTGAGCGATAAAACGGGAAAAGTACGATAGGAATATCTGTCTCAGTATGATGCCAGTGAGGTTGAACTTTAACATCTGAACAGAAAATAAACAAACAAGATGTCAGCGCCCATGAACATGATCAGAGGCATGTTGGACCACGAAATATCAGTCCTGACACTGTGCCTGTGAGTGTTAAAAATCAAATCTAATTTTGCTAGTCACTGACCACACGCGTTGCTGTAAGAGCTCGCTCCCGCGAGCTTGGGCCCTTCGGGCCCCAGCTCGCGCATCCGCTCGCTATAACACATTTTATTCGTTTAAAATAAACATTTTACTTAACTACAACATATAGACCTTGATACGTCACTAGTTAGATACTTTCACTGTTACTAACCCACTATAGATCGGTTGCCTAGCAACACTTGTGATGTCACAATGTCGCAGGCCTAATAAAACCAGCTTGTCATGTTGATATCTGCCTATTGCCCTGATGAAGCTCTAAAAGCGAAACATGTTGGAATAAATCCTAAACTCTGAGATGGCTTGGTGTTGTCTTTTTTTTAACCTATATCATTTTGATGTTATTTTCAATTTGATATAGAACTGTCAGCAATTGCGGTTGAAGTCAACATGTTGATATAATGCCGTATTGTTTACTTGGTAAACTATTATTTTTTACTGCAATGCTGTCATTTTCTAAGATGGCTTACTGGTCAAACTGGATTTGTGATTCGATTCAGCCGTAATTTTCAGGCAAATTCGCAACATAATCTCATGAATCATGAATTTGCACACTTTACTGCATCACTTTAGTGTGATAACAATCTCCGACAGCGTCTCCCTAACGCTCCTTGCAATTAGTTAGTCTGGAGCTGGACTGTCAGCAGCTGGACTGTCTCACACCAGTCACATAACACTCCCATATCGGTAGACGTTTAAATTCTTATCGGAACCATTCTCATAAAAGTCGGTGACACCATGTGCGGCGAACTGTCGGCGGGTGATTTGAGACGACAGCTCTCAGACCAATCTTTTTTCATCTTCGACTGGTGTGAGACATACTAAACGTTTTCTCTCTTAAACTTGGACTATTGGAGCTGTGACATGTCTCCTACTTGTCGCCAATAAATCACAGACAGTTGTAGGACGACTTAAAAATTAAAATTTTGTAGCAGATTTTTATTATAACAACTTTTAATTATTAAAAATAGATAGTGAGACTTGTAAACATTTTATTTTCAAGAATAATAATGTTTTACTTTTTTAATGTCCTAGTCTGCCATTATAATGTAATATTCTACGTTTGTGAAACACTAGGTATTATACACCTGTACTAGCATTATAAATGAAAATTCAGGTCCTTGCAGTACAGAATATGGTTCCAAGATTCATGTAGAAAGTGGTTACATTTTACGCACTTCGCGATGTTTCGATCTGCCTTCATAGTGGGGGACCATAATGTCCAATTTGTGAATAAATTTGCACATCTGGCTAAAATTGCCAAAATTTGTTTATGGGTCCTTTAGACCTTATAGATTCATATTTTTGATGGATTCAACCTCAAAAAGCACTGGAACCACTATTTTAGACAAAATCCAAAATGGCCGCCACTCGCGAACAATAATTATCATAATTTGTAACCAATGGATCAAATTTATTGATGTTAACATCAATTTCATATATTTCGAGGTCAACGGATTCATTGGTCTCAGTTTAAGTATGATGAGAGTCATATATTTTCTGTTTCGACCATTTTTAGCGTTTTAGACCAAAATAGATAGAAATTCAGTCAATCTACTAACCCATTCGATCAGGTCTGACCATAATTGCAAGTAGACCGACAATAACGTTACTGTATGCTAAATAAATACAATAGAAAATAGAATACAAGCATAGTCAATTATGGTCATAATTCACTGTCACAACCAGCCTACCTATTATGGAAATATACATAAGTTTGTTTTGTAACATTTGGAGGATCTACACATTCCTGCAGATTCTTCACAAACCCATTTGATAGACAGTGGTTTCGGCTTTGAGATGATAGATATGCCTACATATTTATTGACGACGGGAAGTCTATGTAGACGTATGCAACATTAAATTGACCTTAATAAGGTGTCTGGTTAATTATTATTAGTTTGTAACAACCTTCTCATATGATGTGTGACAGAGTTTCCTAATCCTGGACAAATACATGTGCTTGGTAGGCGCTCCACTGATACATCAATGCACGCCTGCGGGAGGGGGGGGGGGGGGTGCATGCTTACACACTGATATTTTTGCTTGAGTTTGCAAATAAACTCACCAGGCGGAAATAATGGGAATTGACCAACCACAGGTTGTTACTTTCCCATCCGTCATTATTGAAGCAGGAGTACTGAGTTTAGTTCGAGCACAGTATGTTTCTAATACAGATCATCATCTCAAGATAACTCATTATGCCAATTTTTCCTTACGGCTAGCTTGATCTGAAGAAATAAGCCTATGCTATAGACCAACTGCATGGGTTCTCTGATTTTGACAGCTGAGATATTAACATGAGGAATTTGTATCAATATAAATTTCATATTAGTTAAAACCCGTTTAATGATTCTTCAATTCAATTCAGCAATTTTTCAGATTGGATCCATCAAAAATATGAAAGAGTATTGTCTTGTGGGTTTGTACACCGATTTTGACAATTTCAGCCAGATGTGCAAATTTATTACATTATGGTCCCCCACTATCTGCAGATCTTGGTCATGCATTGTAGTCTGGAAGCCAAATTGTGAAAAGACGCTTATTTAAGGTTTTCGTGTGCATGAAATATATATTTACATATTTGGTATCAACGGAAAGGTGAAAATCTCAGGAATATGAATCTGCCTGTTGTAGAATTTTAAAATGCGCCTTTTTACCCGAATTTGTCCCTTAAAGCTACCCATAATGCCCTTCTACATAAATGTTTATTTAACCTTGTTACATTTCAACCGTAATCTAAATCCGCTTAGTTTGGTATATGAAAACAAAAATTGACACATTTGATTTCATGTACATAAATAAACATACTGGTGAATAAATAGAATGTTCTTCTGTGACGGTAACCATGGCAACGAAATCCCTATAAGCAACGATACCCAAAACTACTCATGACGTCAATTTCAAAACATGATAAAAGTAGTGTAAAACGTTTTTATCTGTTTTATTTTTAAGGGAAATGATGCCAGTTTTGAGTTTATGAACCAACTTAAGATTGGCGAATGTGGTACGTGATATTTTCTGTGTGCGAAGAGTATTTCTATGGAAACAACCATGCAAAAATGGGCCAAAAACAACGAAACTGCTATAATTGGTATCTCTATGAGTAGTCTAATGATTAACATAGGCTAAACTGTACTTGAATAATATTTTGCCAGCAAGTAGAACGAGTGCGGAAAATAATAATAATAATATAAATATATATAGCAACATACATAGAAAAATGCTTTTAAGGGTACAAACAATGTCATACAGAGGTCAACCAGGGTCATATTATAGGAAACAATAAATGGAACATGTTTTGAGAGTTGCTGTCATGATTCAGGATTTGTTGAGCTAAACTAACAAAATCAAGGTTATATTTGCACTAGATCTAAATCATTTCATTATACTATGCTAGGCTAGATACACAATGCATCACACAATGCATCGCTTCTATTTGACATTGATGTGACCTTTACATGACCTTGATCCTAGAGGATGATTCGCACCCACCATCTGATCCGAATACCCCCCCCCCCCCTGATCTACTCTCAAACAGTTGTCTTCGTGAATAGAATAGTAACTCTGTTATATTGTTCATGAAAAGGGCATCACCATAACTAATGCAATTAAAACCATTTCCTCATTTATTTTCAACCCTTTCAGCGTGGGGACCTTATAACATTGTAACGTAGTATATGTATATCCACACCTGGTACTTAGGAACCCAATGGTTAATTTCACTCATGTAAACCTTGCCTCTGTTCCCAACAGCCAAGAATACCACCTGACAATAAAAAATCAGGGTGCTTGTCACTCCATCGCAGACAGTGCTTACTGTTATTCGTGGCCAGGGTAATAAAAATGGTTAATAGTTGTGTTAATATGAGCCAGGTAAATGGTTAATAGCTGTGTTATTATGAGCCAGGTAAATGAAGTGAACCGATACAAGTGAAGTATATACATAATTTGTTATAAAATGTTCGGCAGTGGGTAGGCATAGATCTAATATGCGCTGTACATATAGAATAATAGCATCTTCAAGTGGCTCTATAAAATATGTTGTAAATTTGTCACTCACAGCATCTGAACTTGTCCGAATGACCCAGATGCGCGAATAGGTACAAGTATTTTATTTTGCAAAAAAGTAATTTATTTCTGTTATTACATGTAGATGGTAGGACAATTAACCATTACAGTGCTAACATATTTGTGTGTAAACAATGCAAACTAAAATTGTTGTTTCTTAATTTGAAATCATCATTAATGTCTTAGTTAACTCTTTCCTATTCATATCATTTGAAATAACTATGTTATAGGTCGACAATACGAACATTATACTTTTTAATTCTTTCAGCGCAGGGATCGTTCCCAGCCATAATAAGAATATGACGTCTATGAACATGAGTTCCTGACGTCTAAAGACGGTCCTCGCGCTGAAAGGTTTTATGCTGGAACATATTGAAAAACAACAAGCACTGCGTATTTTATGTTATTTATTAACAAAAAATGCATACAGAACAAAAATCCAATTTGAAGTTATCATAATGAATCACAGGTCCGTAACCATGGTAACCAGCCTCATGAAAAGGTGGAATCACAGGCCCGTAACCATGGTAACCAGCCTCATGAAAAGGTGGAATCACAGGCCCGTAACCATGGTAACCAGCCTCATGAAAGGGTGGAATCACAGGCCCGTAACCATGGTAACCAGCCTCATGAAAGGGTGGAATCACAGGCTAGTAACCATGGTAACCAGCATCATGAAAAGGTGAAATCACAGGCCCGTAACCATGGTAACCAGCCTCATGAAAGGGTGGAATCACAGGTTAGTAACCATGGTAACTAGCCTCATGAAAAGGTGGAATCACAGGCCCGTAACCATGGTAACCAGCTTCATTAAAGGGTGGAATCACAGGCTAGTAACCATGGTAACCAGCCTCATGAAAAGGTGGAATCACAGGCCCGTAACCATGGTAACCAGCCTCATGAAAAGGTGGAATCGCATGTCCGTAACCATGGTAACCAGCCTCATGAATAGGTGGAATCAAAAACAGGGGGTTTGTTTTTTAAGCATTTTATTTGTTGCCAGAGGAAAAGTGCCGAGGTTTGGGATTTGAAAAAATGTGAGAAATGGATCAATTTAATCCATTTTTGTGTCTTCCATTACACATTTTAGACAGGTGAACAGAAAAATGTTCGAACCCACGAGCCCCCTTGGTTGCGGGCCTGAAGATATCGAAGGTAATATTTAAACAAAATTTCTTGACATCGACCAGCTGTATCACCCAATGATATGCTGATGTTGAGTCATCGTCAAAGTTCAGTTCCATTTTGAAAAATAACTTAAAATGACCTGAGCCGCTGAACTACATGACCGACCCCACTATATTTGTGTTTTACGGGTATGGGTGGCTTATATTATACTTAAATTAATAAACTTGTCGATTTATTGTTAAATAAACACTACAATAACATTTGCCATAGGATTACACCAGTGCGAGGGTTTAGATTATTATTGTAGGTGTACAGTATCGTCAAGTTAACGAAAAATAAATGAAAAATCAAAGAAAAACTCGGAAGTGGGTGGGTGGATCAAGCCCCAATTCTGATTTTTTCTTGTGTGTACGTATCTTGTTCTTTGTGTGTTTTTTTGTACATGTTTAAAAAAACAGGCATGGGGGTGGGTGGCGTCTGGCGAATGCAATGTTTTCTCGGAATAGTTTTTTTTTTAACTTGACAAGACCCCTTACATAGCGCAAAATTGTATCATTTAGGATGGAGCTGCAGTTGAGAAAAGTCGGATGTCATTGCCAGCTAGACTCTCTGGATCACCTGGTGTTAAATGTGTATATAAGTGTGTTTCATCAACGTATTCGTGAAATAATAATGTATCTCATAAAGTGGAAGCATGTATATTGAGAACAAGAATGGCTCTAGGACAGAGCCTTGAGGCACACCGGTGGTCAGAGTTACTAGTTCTGATATTGAGCCCTCAACAAGTACAATGTGGTCATATGAATATCTTTATATGGTCATATTCTCCTGAGGTGGAATTTCAAATAAAAAATATCACTTTTTGCAAAATAAACAAATTAAGGGAGCCTCTCAGGGAAACGCCTCCGTCCAATAAACATACACAAACGTGGACTCATGTTCAACGTCAAATATGTCGTCCCCTTGGATATGAAAGGGTGTATCTTCCACTTTGTAAAGTGGAAGATATCCAAGGGGGTGATGTATATACAAATAATAATAATATAATATAATAATACTATAATATGAAAACCGCTGTTTCGAATATAATTCTTGAATAATTTATGTATCAGGGGTCATCAAGCAGCAATGCTCACTATTTAACCCTTTACACGCGCATATATTTATATATAGAAACCAAGAGATCAAAGGGTTATTTCAATTTAAAATCATCATAAATGTCTTAGTTAGCTCTTTCCGCTTCATTTGAATACCTGTGTGATGGGCTACGTCTATTCTAAATAGCTTACTGGTGTTTAGACGTCAGATTATGATGTCTACAGACATGAAAACCTGACGTCTAAAGTGGATCCCCACACTTCAGGCAGGGGTTAAATGCCTGTTCAGCAGAAACACCATATATAATTATCGTTTATAATACATCATGTTGATGTTAATCATTGCATGGCAAAAATGTAAATACAATTATTTTCAAAACATTTTTTCAATTCATTTCGTCTTTCTTCTTTTTCTCACAATTTGGAAGACCGAATAGTAATTTCCGTCATTTTGTTCAATAACTGACGGGAAATCAATATGACAATAATTTTTTTATATAAAACATTGCTTTTAGGAGTCCTAAATTAGGACATGAGAGCAGTTCCTGTTCAACTTAATTGCAAAGTTTTAACCCTCTGTCCGATCCACAACACAACCGATCTGTCGCGATCCACAACTTCAAGTGACCGAAAAATTATTCAGATTTCATAAAATATAGGTTAACTATTTTTAAATTCTTGCTGATTTATGTCACTTTATAACTTCAGCTTGTTTAAAAGCTGATATGCAATATGCTGATAAAAAATGTAAAAAAAGAATATAATCGGTACCGGCGATTAAAGGGTTAATAAGATAACTTAGCGGGAAAAGGGTTAAACATTGAATCACACTTTTTGCTGTAGAAGAACTGTACATCAGCAATTAATGGAATCGAAATTTCATCTTACAGTCAAAATGGTGTATCATGTGTTCATATCATATTGCAATCAACATGATAGTGCATCATTTTGATATCTCAATGACAATGACATTCAAGGTAACAACAATTAAAAATACGTTATAGTTAAATCGAGTACTGAATGGACACCAGCGCTGCCAGGGACTGATGCTGTGAGACCATCAATATTAAATCAGGCTGCTGGTCCAAAGCGTGTAGATTTATAACTTCCTTGTAATATAGCAAAATACCAGCTGATTACAACACGACAGTTCCCAAATAGTCACTAGGTGACTCTGGTGTGCTTAGCTATATCAGTTCAGTGATGATCACCAAGTGATTGTGAGTGAATATTGCTTTATGTCGCTTTCTGCACAATAATGGCAATATCGTGAAGGAAACTCGAAGCCGGGACTATGCTCTACTCTGAATGAATTCAATAGTTCTTCATAGTGCACAGTACCATAGGCAACATACACTGTACACCCCGGGCCTTTGAACAGTTTGGAGCACTGTATATAAAGCACTGTATATAGCTACACATGCATACCTGGTATGTATGTGGAGCTTTCTCTATATTACTATATGGGAAAGAACCTTTAATAACCTTTGTGTTAGGCGTGTACAGCAGCTGGCCCCAGATTTATGTACAAAGACAATATAAGAAACGTAAAAAAAGGCCTAGATATAAAGCCATATATAACATCCCCACATATAACGCTCTTAGAAGAGTCGTTTTGTGTGTCATAAGCAATGAGCTCACTATAATTTCATTGAGATGAAGTCTGGTGCGTCACTAGCAATGAGCTCATTATCATTTCAATCGGAGCATATTTCAAAGGGTTCCGTCCTTTTCCGTCTCCTCTGGTTAGGTTAGCAATTGATGGTAGAAACGGGCGCATTGGTAGAGCGCGTGTCTGTCACGCCAATCATGCCGGTGTTCCGGGCTCGAACCCCACCGATCCTACTTGGGTCTTTCAAAGAAATATCTTTCTTTTTCCGTCTCATCTCAATATGACCAGGTGATCATGTCATTGGTGTTAATTTCGTGCAGGGCGGAGTAGCCCTGCGCGCTTCATTTTTAGATCCTCGGCGGAGGATACCTCTTGCTCGAGGGAAAGTGTTGCCATTTGGCTCCGTTGCTCAATGTCACCTTCATCGACATCACAGTGTATTTTAGTATTTGTTTTGATCTACTGTAGTATTAGCGCATCCGCAACGAATCACCTTCTTTAGCAAAACAATTTTTTTTTTTAATGTTAAAATGCGATAATTTACATTTACCAAATACATGTGACAATTTAAGTTCGCAAAATATTAAAGTTCGTTGACCAAATCAAGCACCGTAACCAATCAGGTCACACTTCATTGAAGGATGCGTTATAAATTCCACAATCTCTATCTTCCAGTAGCGTGTTGTATATGATCTCGGGAACAAAACACTGACAACTCCTTGCTTGTCATAAGAGCTGTAACGTGTAGCTATATCCTCCCCTATTACCACATCCTGCCACGACACATCATCCACAGACGTGGTCACGTCAATAACGGTGGGATATTGTATTTTTCTCTCGTCGCATCTCTGCTTGATGAAGACACCTATCACTTCAAATTCCTCAGGTAAACTTATTTTAACCCATTCTCCCGGAGCTTTAGGTGCCGAACTCCAACAGCAAGGAATGTTAAAATAATTATCTAAACGTGCTCTTTCTGGGGCATATATGGTTGAATACACAGAAGATGCAGTAAATACGCTGTCTGTGAGAGTGTTGTTAGAGACGATGTATTCAAGTTTGACGGACACTATACTATATTCTTCAGCGATGTGATCTGGTTCGTTATCAATCAACAGTTCTCGTCTGTATATGAAACCTCGGAAATTACGAGACATTTTCTGCCATCTTGTCCAATATGAGACACCAGGTACTGGGACATCTTCTTCATCCGAATGACAATAACACTGATAATGTAGAGTGTTGATTGTGATGAGAGGCATACACGTCTTTATGTCACCTTCTGCACATGACAAGGTAGATCCATAACATCCTGATAAACCAAATCTTTCTATCTTCATCTCATCCTCCTGGCTGTGTATTTCACACACAATAATTTGTGTGTGAAGATTAACATCTTTACATCGTGGGTAGTTATTGTTGACCAGTATGGCTCCAGTAGACCAAGCGGACGACTCAACAAGATATATAGATAAAATAAACACAACTGGATATGGTATAAAGACTAACATATTTTGTATCTTCTGTTGCACGATCGAAGTGATTGAGCCATGTATCATAACGCAGCGAATATATAGACTATTTGAATAATTCATCGAGCCAACGTTATTGGCAAACATACATTGCTATTTGATTGCCAGATGTACGCTTAAAATTAAAATATCATCGAAAAAATGTAGTACGGTACTGCTCATTTTAGTTACAAAATTGACAAAGTACATAATAAATATGGCCGATTACATCTGCCATACATTATAATTATTAAAACATAGGCAGACACTTTACTAGCTATATGGCGTCAATAACAGCTAGCTTATACACTGGGCATAGGAAAACATAACAGTCTGGATTATTAATCCCAGACTGATATCGATCTATACCAGATAAAATAACATATAGTCACATACATTACACATAATGTCTTATTTTAATAATGTCTTATTTTAACTAAAGCGCTAAGTTGTAAAATGTAATACTACTTGAAATTGTGTCTCGCTACCGCGATCCACAAATTCAAGTGGGTGAACATTACTCATACTCGACTATTTTGAGATCAAACATGTGCAAATCTTGATGTTTATACGTACATTTCGTTCTCAATAACAGTGCTTTAATTGGGTGCTAAAACAAATTGAAAACGACTCTAGTCATCATGGTCATGCCTAGCAGTGAAATGGTTAAATATTACCTTTCTGACTTTAACTCTTACAGCGCGGGGATCGACTTTAGTCGTCAGAATCTGACGTCTGTAGACGTCAGATTCTGACGACAAAAGTCGATCCCCGCACTGTAAGTGAAAAAATATTTCTAATGGCCGTAGACCCATAACATAGGTATTCAAATGAATCAGACAGAGCTAACTAAGACATTTATGATTATTTCAAAAAGAAAAAAACCCTTTGGTTGCGATGTTTTTCACAAATTATTTCAGCTCTTTAAGGGTTAACGTTTATATATGTTTTACTTAGTAGAAAAAATGACAATCTGAAACTGGACGACTATTAAGTCAACCGCATAGAGTTTATGTTTTAACCCTTTAAGTGTAAAGTACGATTAAAGTCGTTTTTAATTTGTTTATTAGCAGGTTGAATCAAAGTTATTGGGAATGACATGAGTGCTTAACCCTTTCAGTCGCTGCCGCAATTCTCGATTTGTAGTGGATGAATATGATTTGAAGTGGGTGAAAAATTAAAGAAAATAACCATGTTTTAGTAAACCAGTTTTATGGGAATTTTCATTCTAAAACCCCTAGTGGTAGGAAAATTAAGTGTTTTTTCAGGGATGTAAAATGATGCTTTAATGCATCGTGAGGGCTTAAAGGGTTAATCATTAAAATTTGAAAATGTTTTGTCTTAAATTAAACAAATGTGAGTAGTTATCACACACTTGAAGTTGTGGGTCGCGGTGCGAGACACAACTTTAAGTGGATGTAAAATTTAAAAAGATAACTCAGTGGGTAAATAGTTAAAATCAAAGATTTTGGAGTTGTAAGGATTAAAGCGCATGAACTAAATTTAGGCGTCACAATCTGACGTCTGCAGACATCAAATTCTGACGTCTAAAGTCGATCCCCGCACTGAAAGGGTAAACATATTTATAATGGGCGTAGACCCATAACATAGGTATTCAAATGAAGCGGAAAGAGCTAACTAAGACATTTACTATTATTTCAAATTGAAAAAAAACCGTTGGACTATGGATTTATATAAAAATCATTTCAGTGCTTAAAGGGTTAAATGTCAACGTTTTATTGTTACGACTGGATCAGCCGATAGCGTGCGGATTTGTTGTGAAATGCCAGCGGGATAAGGAAATCTACTTGAATTATATATCATATGTCATCCGCTGGAATGAATATTTTGAAGGGTGATATCCGGCAGCATAATCAATCAAAAATACACAACAACAGAAGCTTCGACCTGATTCTGAGAAACAATCAATTATAACATGAATAGAATGATCCACATAGCCAACTAACCATCCAACCCACCAATCAAATAACCAACCAGCCGACAAACCAAATATTCCACTAATAAAATAAGACCTAATCAACCAACTCATTAGCCTAACAACTCACCAGCCAACTAACCAACCAACCAACTCACCAGCCAACTAACCAACCAACCAACCCACCAGCCAGCTAACCAACCAACCAACTGACCAGACAACCAGCCCTCCAACCAATTAACCAACCAACTGATTAGTCAATCAACCCACCAACCAACTAGCTATCCAACTCGTTAGCCCACCAAACCAACCAACCAACCAACCAACCAACCAACCAACCAACCAACCAACCAACCAACCAACCAACCAACCGACCAACCGATCAACCAACCAACCAACCAACCAACCAACCAACCAACCAACCAACCAACCAACCAACCAACCAACCGACCAACCGATCAACCAGCCAACCAACCAACCAACCAACCAACCAACCAACCAACCAACCAACCAACCAACCAACCAACCAACCGACCAACCAACCAACCAACCAACCAACCAACCAACAGTGCTAGGGAGCCACGGGTTTACATCCAACCTGAAGACCCTGGTTCCCGCCCCGTTGGTTAGTTGGCCCATAACTAACTAACTAGCACTAACTAAAAATAACTAACTCCGCCAGATCCGTTGGGGCAGGTAGAATTCCTGCTGCTTAAATACCTTGAAAAGCTGAGGTTTACCTGCTGAGTCTACTGAGCATGAACCACGTTGCAGATGGGAGTTTTCAATAGCCTAATTGTAATGGTGTCTGAGAAGTGTCCTGTGAGTCAGGCCAAGGAGGTCCTCGTCCCTCGCTGATAGCTCAGTGGTAGAACACCCCCGTACATAGGGGGAAGATCGGTGGTTCGAGTCCACCTTGGCTTAGGACATTTTTCAGACACCACAAAATTTGATTCTATCTGGAAAACTCGGCTGATAAAGTCAGAGTAGTGATATGACATATAAATATGTACATCAACGCATTATTGAATTCTGAAGTGAGCCTTAATGGTTCGAGTTCACCTTGTCGGAAGTGAGCCTCAAAGGTTTTTGGGGGTCTCTAGACTAGTTATATATAAAAGTCATATATGACATAAAAAAATAAGGGCACGTCAAGGGTTCGAACCCAGGACGGTCACCCCCCAAAAATTAGGATGAGGCCTAAGTTGGTTGCTTAACCTGGTTGATTCAGCAGAGTGGTTTGTGCTCGGTACACTCAGTAGGTACGATTAGTCGCATTCGGCCTTAAGGATTATGATGTGGGTGGCAGGATGCTTCACGAAAGAGTATAACCCTCAGTGGTACCTTCTGGACAGTGCTAGGGAGCCACGGGTTTACATCCAACCTGAGGACCCTGGTTCCCGCCCCGTTGGTTAGCTAGCCCATAACTAACTAACTAAAAACAACCAACCAACCAACCAACCAACCAACCAACCAACCAACCAACCAACCAACCAACCAACCAACCAACCAACCAACCAACCAACCAACCAACCAAACAGAATAAGTAGCCCTCCCTCCTCGTCGGCTTCAGGCCTACTAAATTTATCAAAATATAAATTAAATTCAGGTTGTAAAAGTCTTTTGGCAAAAGAAATCAAATATATCCCGGCGCCAAGGGTGACCAAGAGGATTGAAGTAGAGGAGGCCTACTCAATCTTTGCGCGCCGATTGAAACTATCATTCTTTTTTCATAACAAAAAATCGAGAACTAGAGACCAGAAGTTCAGACCTAAGTCTAATTTCAATCCACCTGGCCTGATTAACCCAGTGTTGAAGCTGGAGTTGGACCTTTTGGAGCGTAGCTTGGGGTCTCTAGAACTCAAAAAAACACCGGATAATTTAGACAGAGAGGAACGTACAGCAATAAAAACTCTTAAACAGAATAAGGATATAATAATTAAACCAGTGGATAAGGGCGCGGCAATTGTAGTAATGGACAAAACAGATTATGTAGGTGAAGCCGAAAGGCAACTAGCAAACCAGGTCCACTACAAACGCTTAGAAGAACCAGTTTTCCCCAAGTCGATACCAAAAATAAACGCAATTTTTGAAAGTTTGGCTAACCGCCGATTTATTGATGCAGGACAACTATCTTATTTGAAATGTCCGGAAGACCATGCACCACGTAGAACGTATTTATTACCGAAAAACATAAAGGGAGAAAAGTGTGGCCGGGAGAGGGAAAAGTCCCACCGGGCAGACCAATAATAGCGGATTGCGGTAGTGAAAGTTATGCGTCAGCCGAATATATAGATCATTTTTTAGCACCGCTTGCAAAACAACATAAATCATATCTAAAGGATACTAATGAATTTATTAACAAAATTGCAAAAATTAAAGCGAAGGAAGGGGCATTTATAGCCACAATAGAGATGTTGACAGTCTTTATACAAACATAGATAATACCAATGGGTTAAAGGCTGTCAAATATTTAATAAAAATCCAGACCCAAAGAGGCCGGATAAAGAAATTTTCGAACTATTAAAAATTAATTTAGAAAACAATGATTTCGAGCTCAACAGCCAATGGTACCTACAGACGTGGGAAACCTCGATGGGTAAGAAATTTGCACCAAATTATGCTAATTTGTTTTTGGCTGAGTGGGAGGAAAAAGCATTAGAAAAATGCGTCCTAAAACCGTCAGTGTACTGGAGGTTCCTAGATGATATTTTTATGATCTGGGAACACTCCAACGAAGAATTTGACAAATTTGTGAAAATGTTGAATACCCATCACCCCTAGATTACTGTGAAGGCAGAGTTGAGCTCGAAATCAATGCATTTTTTAAACACAGTGGTTTACAAAGGGAACAGATTTAAGGAAACAGGGACATTTGATACCAAAGTTTATTTTGAACCAACAGATACTTTGGAACTGTTACACAAGAAATCACATCACTCAAACCATACTTTTCAGGGATTAATTGAGTCACAAATCCTTAGATATGTTAGAATATGTAATAACAAGCAAGATGTAATGATAGTGTGTAGGAAACTCTTTGCAGCACTAGTTAGGAGAGATTACTCGGAATGTTTTTTGCGAACGATTAAAGATAAAACATTGTGTGAATTGAGGAAAAACCCGAACAAGGGACCTTCTCAAAGATGCACTACTAGGAACTGTAAATTATGTTCGACGCAAGTACTTATAGAGAGTGGTAAGACCATGGGGGGGGGGGGGGCGTACTGGGTGCCGGGAATCAAATTTAAATCCCTACCACACAAAATTGTGATTCAACTAACGGTATTAACTGTATAGCTTGTTCGAAATGCAATAAATTATATGTGGGGGGAACTGGGCTCTCCTTCAGAAAAAGGATAAACATACATCGTTCGGATGTACGCCTTAAGAAGGACACAGCAGTTGCCACACACTTTAACTTATGGAGCTGCAGGGCGACCTATCTGAGACTGTTGTATCTTGAAGTATTGAAGAATACGGGAGACATAACTCTAAATAAGATTGGGCGACTTGAAGCAGAAAGGAAGTGGAAATTATTCTGAAAACGTATTCTCCATTCGGCTTAAATACGGTACTTTACCCTAAGGATGGTGGCGTCACCCCCTTTGTTATTACCTACTCTACAACTGCGGTGAAGGCGGCTAAATTAGTGAAGACTTCCTTCAATAAACTTAAAGCGAAACATCTGAACAGCCTGTATAAACGGTGCGTAACAGCATTTAAAAGGAGACAAAATCTACGTGATCTCATGGTGAGAAGTAGATTGGGAGAAGCCCCACCGGACAACCCAGCGGTTACCAGATCCGACTCAAGTCAAGATCTGACTACATTAATAAATGCATTAGATGAGGTATTATTTATATCAATTAGTATGATTGTTTTCCTTTTCATAAATCAGGCTATACTTCTCCTCGGTCAGTGCACTAGGTTGGAAACATGGAAAGGCATGCCCTTGAAGGGGTGACGAAAGTCAGACCCTTTAGGGTATGATGAGAGTATGGTTGACATGTCGATACAGGGTTTTATGGGGAACCAGGTACTGGAACCCTTACCCGACCCTAGCCATGGACCCTAACTCTTACCCTGACCACAAAACCAACCAACCAACCAACCAAGCAAACAACCAATCAGCCAGTACCAAAAATATATCCAGGAAACTGGGAATGATGCCCTACAATTAAAATTGAAAGAGGAAACAAATGCGAAACCGGTTAGTCTATAACTGAATAAAAGAGTTAAACACATTTTGATAATATAAGTAATGAAAATGATTTTTCAAGCAAGAAAAAACAAGAAGAACTAGGAATATCATTCTACCAAATAAAAACAATATAGCAATCAGAATCCTGTGGAAAGCAAAATGATAAAATATCAGGTGACCACAGTACCGCCTACAAAGTGGACCGTCACTCCTTTTGTAACTCTTCAGCGCCTAAAAATGAAAAAAAATAAAAAACTGGGCCTGCAATCAAAAATAAAATAATATGGTCAACATAAGAAGTGGTATTATGTTTATTTCAGGACAAAGAAGTTTTTTTTTCACAGACTGAAAAGGACTTCAGTATAGAGCAGAGAAGCAAAAGTGACCAGGTGAAGGACCAGTAGGTCACCCGGGTGACCGCATCGCTCTATGCAGACCAATAAATCTGTTTTCTTAGGGTATTGCAGCCTTAAGAATCACACCAGTGATCCAGAAGAGTATAATTAATTACTAACATTGCATTTCTGGGTAGAGAAAATGAATCCTGTGATATCTTCAAAGGCTGTATTCTGGTCCATTTGAGGCCACATCAAGGAGTTGAAAAATGTTATTCAATTTAAATCACTTTAGAACCTAATTCAAAATCAAAATTCAAAAATTCAAAATTATTTAGGCCATTTTAGGCCCTTAATTAATCATATTTTCAGAATATTTTTATTCAAATTCTCCTAAGCTTTAGAAAAATTCGCCCAACTCAAAGGCTGGGAAGGTGAAAATCAGGTCATACACGTGTCCATTTCTGGAGGCAAGCTGACAGGAAGTAGAACACCTTGAGTCCCATTTCGACTTAATTAATGAAATTCAAAAATATTATAATGCAACACAGTGAGGTAAATCCAAAATGGAATACTCCACAAAATCAGTATGTTGTGTCATAATATTAGGGAAATCACATATAAACAATTTTATAGCTTTTTCTATCTATTATATGCAATTATTTAATTATACAATTTTGCCTCTGTTTCAGAAGCTGTAGGCCTAAAGACGTCCATTCTCAGCAACACAGAGAGACTGGAACATGGAAATAAGCAGTGTACACACGACCTAGTATGTAGGCCAGATTATGGAACAAATCTCTGTATTGGTAGGGTTCTGCTACATGAAGGGGGGTGCCTAAGAACTCACCCATATTCTTGTAGTAGGCCCTTCCAAACGTATTTAAGTGAAGCAGAGACTGATTGTAAGTCATTCTGATTGCTGGCCCCTCATTCACCATCAGTTTTTATTTAAGTACCACCTGACAAGGGGCTAGTTAATTCCGAAACTGGTAGTGGTTTGTGCTTTGTCTCAGTTAAGGGGAGGAGACAGATTCTCACTAGTGAGTGGCTGCTTCTCTGATTGGGACAAGGCTCGATTTGGCTGGCTTTCATTAAATTCATTATATGCATTACTTATAACAAATTCCATTGTAGCTGACAGGGGAGCGGCATAACTATACAAAGCCAGCTGAACAAATCCATAAGTGACTAAGTGACCATATATGCATGTGTCCTAGAGGCTTTTACTGTATATTTTACACACCCTCAATATTCCCGAATTTACAATAAACGTCCTAATTTGATCTGCGTTCAGCTGGATTCCCCACAGTTCAAGTACACATATATCAATTGTACGGCCAATTATTAAATTATGTTTTTATTATGTAGGGCTTAATAGCCTGAGAATAATTTATCATTATATACTGTATTGCTTTTGTAGAAATAAACGGCTATTCTGGTTTCCTATGATAAAGTTATGGTGAGTTATTCAAAGTAGTAGGCCATTATCCTGAGAACTAAAGCGGCTTGTATTGCCTACACTATCTGCTGCAGTAACTAATTTAAAAGTTGTACCCAAGGAAACACAATATGTTGAGCCAATGCTGATTTAATGCAGCTCCACATCTTCGTACACTCCTTCAGCAGTGTCATCTGTCCATGTGGAGACACTGCTAACCTTCGTCTCTCACTTGAATAATAATGCAGTGATCAAAAACCAGGTCAGCGGGAATTCCCCTTCTATCAAAACCATGGCGGGAGTTTCAGCATTTTTCAGATTACGCCAAAGCTGCCATTATTCGCAAAAGGCCCCGAAATATTCAGTCCTTGAGCTGTGTGAGTGGGCTGTCTTCCAATCTACATCTTCGACGCTGGCCGAGTATTATAATTATCCTATATCTTGTTTTGCTACGACAATATACCACAGCAGCCTTATTCACCCAGTATGCCTTTGTAAGTCGACAAGTCAGGAGAAATGCAATCAAAATGTTTTGCTTTAAACCTGAACAAGTTGTATTATTTGTACTTTTATCTATAGCCAATGTAGAATTATTCACCTGGCCTTTGGGAGCCATACTGGCGAGTGATGAATACCCCTGATGTAAATAGGTGAATCTTCACACTCAGCGCCTGGTGTGTGAAATACACAGCCAGGAAGATGAGATGAAGATAGAGAGATTTGGTTTATCAGGATGTTATGGATCTACCTTGTCATGTGCGGAAGGTGACATAAAGACGTGTATGCCTCTCATGACAATCAACACTACATTATCAGTGTTATTGTCATTCAGATGAAGAAGGGGTGTCTAAAGCCTACAACTCATACTGGTCCAAATGGCAGAAGATGTCTCAGCATTTTCGTAGATTATTATTCAAACAAGTACTTTTATTTGATAACGACCCAGATTACATCGCTGAGGAATATAGTGCAGTACCTGTAAAGCTTGACTACATAGTCTCTGATAACCATCTGGATGACAGTGTGTTCACTGCTTCATCTACTCTTTCATATTCTAATGTGCCACATGCCCCGGAAAAAGCTCGCTTGGATAAATATTTCGATACACCATGTTGCTGGGCTGCAGATAGTTTAAATCACTGTACCAGAGACATACGAGGTTGTGAGAGTCTTAATTAAGCAACGATGGGATAACACTCAATATTTCAAAAGTTATTGACGTGACGACATCTGTGGATGATGTGATGTGGCAGAATGTGGTGACAGGGGAGGATATAGCAACACGTTACAGCTCTTATGACTTCCAAGGTTCTGTCAATGTCTGGTTCTCACGAAAGTATACATCACAGTACTGGAAAATATACATAGTGGAGTTTGAATATCGCAATTCAATGCAATGTGACCTTATAGGTTATCTCGTATAAATTGGTCAGCTGTGGACTGGTGATTTTAACATACTTTAGCTTATCACATATTCAGCCGATCTTGATCGTTGCAAGGTGAACTCCAAAATAATACAAATTCAGCTCAAAATGCTTGTCACAAAGCACTGCCTTGAGTTCACGCCTATTAATCATGTTATCCACTGCACTAAATGCGGCGAATTTACAAGAGTGGAGAATTCACTCAGGACATGAGGCTACTATACCAGAATTACCCTTGGAATGGCAGCAATAGCTAATTATTGTCGAGGTAAAAACATTAAAATGTTTGCGGCCAAACCAACCTACTATAATATGTCAAAAATCAGTAATACAGAAATTGAATTCGCTCTTAGTAGTTATTAGCTATCTTAGCTATTTTTTTTAATGTTAACCCGCTGTACACTATGGCAGTTCCTAGAATATAGTTATTGACTGAACCGTTGTTTGCTTAGGCAGATAATATGCGGGTAAAAAAGGACGAATGGTGCATGTCAAAATGAGTGTCGTGGCTTATTGTGAAGTGTGTAAAATAAATATATATATAAGATCCATCACACTCATAATCTGGACCCGAATCGTAATCCGTATCATCCGTAGGATTGGTCCTTGGCCCGATTCACACCTCTAGTAAACAAAATCATGCAACTCTGTTGAATATCTTTAAACGAAATCCGATTGACAGACAAACAAACAGACAGACAAAAAACTAGACAGTTCCAAACTCTAGTTGATCGTTCCTTGGTCAGAGACACACCATTGGTAAAAGGTTCATTCAAATTCTTTCATTACTTGTTAAGCAATCCGAGAGACGGACAGACAGACAAACAGACAAACAAACAAGCAAACACGACCAGAAAACATATACCTTCCTGGCGGAAGTATATACCCTGCAGATCTGATGTAGGCCTATGAAGTACCCGGGGCTCGATTCACAAAGAAAATCTTATCTTAACTTTGACCTATTTTAGGCCTTTTAGCATTAAAAAGTTATGATCATCTTAAGATCATCTTAACTTTTTAATGATAATTGACCTAAACTAGGCCAATTTAAGGTAAGATTTTCTTAGTGAAACGAGCCCCTGGCCTGTCGTAGAACATCGCAGTTTTTGTCAGCTGAGTTTGTCGTGGTTTAGAGGCACACTATCCCGATTAATTGAAGAGTGGTTCAGTCTGTCACATGACGAGATCGGCCAATCACCGCCGTAATTCAGTTGTCACATAAATTAGGGGTTGGAATACCAGACTTGGGTCGACGATTTTTGGGATTCATAAGGTTTTTCTATTACGCCAACTCATGTCACAGTACCTAGAAATTAATTAACCCTTACAGCGTGGGGATCGACTTTAGTCGTCAGAATCTGACGTCTACAGACGTCAGATTCTGACTGTAATAGTGAAATTATTTCTAATGGCCGTAGACCCATACCATAGGTATTCAAATGAATCAGAAAGAGCTGACTAAGCCGTTTATTATGATTTCAAATTGGAAAAAATCTTTTGTTGCGATGTTTTTTACAAATTATTTCAGCGCTTTAAGGGTTAATTAAGTATGAAAAATGGCTGTAAGTACCAAAGTGACCGAGGCCGGTGGTGACGGATCAAAAGGGAATGTTTCGTGGGCATTTTCCTAACATTGTTTATTACTCAACACAACTAGTGTGATAGGTCATGTTTAACCCTTAAAGCGCTGAATTTTTTTATAAAAACCTTGGAGACCAAAGGGCTCATTTCAATTTGCTATCATCATAAATGTCTTATTCAGCTCTATCCGATTCATTTGAATACCTGTGTTATGGGTCTACAGACATTAGAAATATGTTGTCTCCTATAGTGCGGGGATCGACTTTAGACGTCAGAATCTGATGTCTACAGACGTCAGATTCTGACGACTAAAGTCGATCTCCGCACTGTAAGGGTTAAATACTGATCTCGAGGCGATTTCCTCTGAAAAATAGGAGTATCGTAACTGAGAAATTTCCTCCTGTGATATTATACAAACAATGTAAAACCAAAAACTGATCCTCGGAAGCAGGCCTATCCGAAGCACGGAGTGTGGGCGTACCCGGGTCGACGCTATAGGTACCCTTAACTCAACATCAGTGACTCTCACCGTGAGCGACGATCTATCAGATCGGACCCATCTTAGATGAAATCGTCAAGATGACAATTATCCCTCACTGCCCGGGGATCGACTTTAGACGTCAGATTCCCGCAATAAAAAAATAAACTATTTATAATGGCCGTAGTCCAGCGCTTTAAAGGTTAAACGACGTCATGATACTCAGACCCAGGCTTAACCCTTTCAAGCCTGCATTTTCCATTGTCATCTTCATTCACTACAAGCCGCGAATTGCTGCCGCAATTCTCGACTTGTAGTGGATGAAGATGATTTGATGTGGTCTAAAATTCGAAGAAAATCGCCATGTATTGGTAAACTAGTTTCATGGAAATTTTCGTTCTAAAACCCTTAGTTTTAGGAAAATTAGGTATGTTTACAGGGATGTAAAATGATGCTTTAATGCATCGTGAGGGCTTAAAGGGTTAAACAGGGTTATACAAGACATGCAATCTCTGATTTGACTCTGACCTTAAATTTGAAATTGTTAGACATTTTAAAATGCATTTTTTTAATATTTTTGATAAATAATTATTGTTGAATAGGGTTAATTAATGGTAGGCCTATTTTGATACGCATTTCTAGAAGTTATGCATGTGTTTTTTTAATTGTTTGTTTTTATCGCCAGCTATGATCTCTAATCATGTATGAATACTTTTACCTGTGTGGTATTCCGATATGTATGTTTGATATGTCGTTTGTGGATGAAAAACGTTAACAAATGATATTATTGTGTTGACAAGTTTCTGTTGTACCCCTCCGTCATTCAGTTCTACATACATATTCTTTAAGCCACACACCAACAATTTATCGTGTTTGCTGGGACCGTTGTGGAGGAAATGAGTGGGCCTAATTAGATTAATAAAAATGTATATGCTCATTGCTACCATCTGGATTAAAACCTATGCTTGCGCAATATATCAAGTTGAGCAAGCAATGGCAAGATGGTCTGCATGACGACGATGTGCATGGATACATGATCCTCTCGTGTAGTATAATTGATTTGATGCAGATGGGGCATGTATATGGATGTAGTCCAATGTCCATGGTTCAACAATATTGTCAAAGCTCTGTGTGATAAATCTTCCTACTCTTCTCCGTTGGCCGAGCATGGAGCCAACATATAAACGGTCACCGATAGGAGCAATTTTGATAAATCCTGGTTTTAGTTGTTAAACTCAATTTAAATTGCCGCAAACAAGACTGCTTTAATGTGGTATTTATCTGTATATTACGTGGCAGTACGCACTATTGTCCTAACGCGCCACGGGAGTAATTTAACCCTTTAAGCCCTCACGATGCATTAAAGCATCATTTTACATCCCTGAAAACAGATTAAATTTTCCTACAACCCAGGGTTTTAGAATGAAAATGTCCATGAAACTGGTTTACCAACACATGGCAATTTTCTTCAATTTTTCACTCACATCAAATCATCTTCATCCACTACAAGTCGAGAATTGCGACAGCAATTCGCGGCTTGTAGTGGATGAAGAAGACTATGCCAAACTCAGGCTTGAAAGGGTTAACAAGGCCTGTTATCATTCATGATATCATTCATAGCCTTATAATATAATTTATGAGGCGGGGGCACTGGTTCAGTTAAAGCTGCCTGCTTAGAAAGTCGGAGATCGCGTGTTCGAACCCCACTCTGGCCTTCAAGTTGCAAAGAAATGTTTCTTCCTCACTCGTAATAATTCAATATTGTGGGGAATGTCCGTGACCGAGAGGTAGCGTGCCCCTGAACTCATACCGCCAGGGCCCGAATTTCGAATCCTGTCTCTGGAGGGCAGTGTGATCTAATTCATCTCACCAACCTCAGGAGGTTCTCCTGTCCCAGTTTCGCTTATATGTGCACACATGCAAATACCTTTCGCATACATATACATTAGGAGCGAGCCACGGTCTCAAGTGTCAGAAAATGTGATTGTGATCAAGCAACAGGGCCAGGTTAATTACATATCAAAGTGCAAATGAAATATACTTTGATGTGCACAGTGATAGTCGTTTTAAAATAGTTTTTTTAGCCGATCAAATCACTTGATGAGTGTTTAAAGATTGTGTTTAGATCTCAGATTGAATAAATATTAACAATTTTCACCCACTTGAAGTTGTGGGTCGCGGTAGCGAGACACAACTTCAAGTGGGTTAAAAATTAAATAAGATAAATTCGCGGGTAAAGGGTTAATAATCAAAGGCTGACATGTGCACCTCCACACACGATGACACTGATTCACTCTTAGTAGATACGCTATTACAGCTTCACGTACCGAGTCAAGTCGACATCCGCTTGATACAATTTGTTTGAAACCATGTCTGGGGAACACGTGACTGTCGTTGGAATCGACGAGAGTGATAAAGCAATGGAAGCGCTTTTATGTGAGTGTAAAATATTGTATTATTGAAGAACTCCTACTACTTTGACTTTAGTGTACCGAGTAATATAATTTACAAAAAAATATTATTATTACAGTAGACCCTATACTGAAACATTATAATGCAACCCGGTTGTTCTGTATGTTTCAGTGAGATGAAATAACATATTCTAAGGTCTATGTATATCCATAAAGATATAAATGAACTACTGGTATAATGCTTGTTAGTCACATACATATATTGAATCACTCACTCACTCACTCACTCACTCACTCACTCACTCACTCACTCACTCACTCACACACTCACTCACTCACTCACTCACTCACTCACTCACTCACTCACTCACTCACTCACTCACTCACTCACTCACTCACTCACTCACTCACTCACTCACTCACTCACTCACTCACTCACTCACTCACTCACTCACTCACTCACTCACTCACTCACTCACTCTCTCTCTCACTCACTCACTCACTCACTCACTCACTCACTCACTCACTCACTCACTCACTCACTCACTCACTCACTCATGTAGCGCTATGAGGTTAAGTTATCACAACATTAAAGTGAAAAAATGCGAACAGGTGCACAAAGCGGACGACCAGTTGTATCCAAGCGCTACAACATACTGGTCCAAACGATTCAGCTCAACCAACTCATTTTTATCTTGAAGAAGAGTGCGCCAATCAGCGCTTTCTGTTCGAATCATCAGAGAGCGTTGAGCCGGCTCCTGTAGACTGCATGTGTGAATCTTAACATTAAGATTATAATATATCATTGCCATTAGAAAAGTTAGGATGCCCTTATCGTCTGTGAGAAGAGGTACTTTTAATTACGTGCATGAGAGGATTGTTTCTAACTCATGGTAATTCCGAAAAGCCATTTCTTAAATGCCGCGCGGACGCTGCGTTTTCTCTAAAAATGGAAATTTTATATTTGCCTCATTAATTTTAGCTCAGGCCTCCACTAAAATGTATAATTTACATAAGGCAAGGGTGAACATTACATTCTGATCACGTCAGAAAATCCCTAAGCCGGCATAACCCCCTGGTCGCGGGACCAGTTCATTCATGTGCAATTTCAACTCCTAGGGGAGCACCCGCACTCTGTAACTGGCTGTTACACTGTCATCTCATTCTACCAGGATTATTACAAGATTAAAAAGCATCATTTTCATCTTTGAGATTTGAGATATATTGCTGACGAATAATAATTATATACAATTATGAAATGAAAAAAATCTCACAAATACCGCTTTACAATCTTTCTTTTTACATTAACCCTTACAGCACGGGGATCGACTTTAGACGTCATAATCTGACGTCTGTAGACGTCAGATTATGACGTATAAAGTCGATTCTCGCACTGTAAGAGTAAAAATATCTCTAATGACCGTAGACCCATAACATAGGTATTCAAATGAACCAGAAAGAGCTGACTAAGACATTTATGATGATTTCAAATTGAAAAAAACACCTTTGGTTGCGATGTTTTTTACAAAATAATTCAGCGCTTTAAGGGTTGATAGTTTCCAAGTACTTTCATATCCTGGCTATACTTGTTGTCTGTCATGCGAATTGAATCAGTGTTGGTGCAGGTTTTCAGAGAACAATATCATGTCTTTCCTCTCGCAGCTTTGGGACATCGTTTTCTAGATGTTTTTTTCTAGTTGTGTTTTTTTTCTAGGTGTGTTTTTTTCGGCAAGGCACGCCCACACACGTGCTACACTTCATTCAGCTATGAATGGGTACCTGGTAGGACCTCGGGGTGGAACATAATAGCAGTGTAACAGTCAGTTTCAGAGTGTGCATGCTCCCCGGGGAGTTGAAATGGCAGATGAATGAACAGGTCAATGACCAGGAGGCTATGTCGGCTAAGGATATTTTTTGTACGTATAATGTTAACCTTTACATTGATGTAAATTATTCATTTCAGTTGTGTCGTGAGTTTAAAATGATTTTATACTATTTATACTGAAACAAACGTAGAAAAAATCGCAAATTGTCATTGTGTGTGAAAACGCAGCGACCGCGTCATTTAAGAAATTGATTATCGAAATCAGCATGCCATTTTGAGTTAGATAAAATCCTCAAACCTTTTGGGCTCAGACACGTAATTAACAGTGCCTCATCTCACTGTCTATTACCTCTTCTAATGTAAATAGGCGAAAGTTTCACTCATTCCCATTAGAAAAACATGATAACTTTTCTGTAAACTAGAAAATGATAAAAAATGAAATGAATCGGGCTTTAGGCCACTTTGTGCACATATAGGCTAAACTGGGCCAGGAGAACCTCCTGAGGATGGTGAGATGATTAAGATGACACTGTCCTCCAGACACAGGATTCAAAATTCGAGCCCTGGCGGTCTGAGGCCGAGCACGCTACCTCTCGGTCACGGAGGCTCCCCACAATACTAACTTTCACACGTGGATGGGGAAGAAACAATTTTGCTTCTTTCAAACCGCCGAGACCGGGAACCGAACCCCGGACTTGGCGTGAAAGGCAGCGGTGCTAACCACTACCCTAGGGCCCCCGCCCACTAGAAAATGATGTTCTGTCGAATTTGTTAGTCGCCAGGGTGCAGCACTGTAAACATGAGATTCGGTCTTCAAGCTCATGTGGCCCTGCTGCTGTTTATTCACCAGGTGGCGATTCGGGCGTTTATCAGGCCATGGCGCCGTGAAGCGCGCAGCGCGTGGCCCTGCGCGATATTGACGTCGATGCACTGGTTTCAACGTGGTCGTTTAGTCACATTGGCAAAGGAGAAACAAGGATATTTATCTGAATCATCCGCCCAGCATCAGCTTCGAGCGGTTCGAGCCCGGGACTCATGCATGACTGGCGAGGCAGCAAGGCGCTCTATCATAGCGCCACGTCCCCTTATTTCCATGACGTCGTTCGCGAAGGAGCATCTAATGAACGGCAGGGAAGGAAACCGACTTGAATTCGAAGACTCATGCGTGATATTGTTTGTGGGTCAGAGGCTACAGCGACGTCTCCATGGCAATGCATCCACTTCCATTAAAGAAAGAACGTTAACAGTTTTAAGCAAAAACCTAATCTATCGGACGATAATACGCGTAGTTGTGAATTTACATATATTTGATAGTATTCCAGCTTTCATATTTTTTTTTGTAAATGTTGCAAGCGATAATAGTTGTCTTGTGTCAGGGCTAGGCCTATATTTACATTGTACAAGTTTATTTTCACGCGGCATAACTTACCTGTTCATTTAAGGTCCTGGTGTAGGCTATTCAGTTCCGTGAATGAGCGCCAAAAAAACAAACATTGACAGCAGGGCATTGAAAGAACGATTTTGATTGGTTGTCATTGTCGGGTTAAATAAGGGTTTTAATCTTCTTGCACACCCCGTGACGGGTAAATAGACACTTCCTTATTTTTTTCCATGTTTTCCTCCTCATCACCCTATTCAATGAGTAAAATACTCCTCAAAACAAAAAATTATCTGTAGCTCTGCATAGGCATGCAATACATATATATAATAGGCATGCAATACATTATAGCGGAAATTTAATTATCTTTTAGATGGCTTAGGCCTATATCGCAAGTGTAGGGGCCTATATTGGTTAATCAGAACTTCAACGACAGACGTTTACGTAACCCTACGCCCTAATTTTAGATATATAAGCGGTCAAAATATAAAGTTCGTCCCTATTTTTTGCTGTTAACATCTAATTTCATGTTTTGGACATATCAAGTTTAACAAAAAGTTGGAGTGGTGCGTTGAGGGGGGGGGGGGGGTGCACGTCGTAGGGTGACACATCGACATCGTACGTTTTAAAAATATTATATAGATCAAAACTATAAATACAGCTCGCCCACTATATTAAACGTGTATAATATATTGGTATACATTTAATTATACTGTCATTCACACAATGCCATTTTTTTAAATCTGTACAATAAGTTATTGTACTCACAGCAGTAGCATTGAACAGTGACTACGGCTTGTCATTATGTACACGGGTCTCGAATGCTCCAATTCATCGTAAACATCGGCAAATGAATATTTATATTTGCTTCTTTGCTGGCATTTGCCCGCCAGGTATGGAGAGACACAATTGCAGCCATGGTAAGATATATACTTATATAAAAATCATGTAAATTGAAGATAGATTTACAACTTGTCACTGTAGATAGGAATGAAAAATCCAAAAACAACCAGGTCAGCGACAGAACACACTTAAATGCAAAGCACTATATCTTATGTCTTATGTATTGGAATCTATATTTTAAGGAGAACTTAAACCTAGTTTCAAATTAGGTCTATTCATTAGGACCGGCCTACGGCCGGTATCCTATTAAGTTTATTTTGCCTGAGATTGTGTCCTATTTAGCATGTTTAAGGGAAAGAGGAGTACTGTGTGTGGGAAACGGTTCACATTTCTGTACACCAGTCCTTATGAACATGTGCAATATAACGTTTCAGGTCCTTAGGTTAAGTACTTTTGTCTTTAAAAAAGGCTCAGAAAAAAATGTCACGATTATATTTGTGGTTAAGAGCTTAAAGATTTTTGGTTGGAATACTGTTGGCTCAGCGTCGCAGACGGTGGTACAGCATTACATCAGAATTGGGCCAATATAACGTGTCATCTGGCATAATGCAGCAGTCAGAAAAC